>NQII01000103.1:847643-859228 GCA_002778355.1 Clitarchus hookeri | reverse complement strand
CCACGGTGTTCGTCTGTACTGTATTTGTTGTGTTGCCAGTTCTGGTGCGTTATTTGTCTGTTTATACCACGGTGTTCATCTGTACTGTATTTGTTGTGTTGCCAGTTCTGGTGCGTTATTTGTCTGTTTATGCCACGGTGTTCGTCTGTACTTTACTTGTTGTATTTCTTGTGTTTGTGCATTTATTTAACTGTTTTGGCTACTGTTTTCGGCTTTGTTTTCATCGCTCCTCATCCAAGGCTGTTTCCTTATACTTAAAGATAAGTGCCAATGTTTTCCTTTCGTTTCATTCGTCACGTTTACTATGTAACTGACCTAATTAATTCTGCGTAATTCTCTGTTTTCATCACCTAATTATCTTTTTTTTTGGATGACTATGAGCTCTAAATCATATTTTATGTTCTGTTGCGAATTACAACAGAACTCTAAAGCTATATGTAAAACACAAAATTACTTAATATTCACAAAAAAAAATGATTTGCACAGTGCAAATTGTATTACTTGCTACAAAATTTGTGATGTGATCATTTATATCAAAATGTGTCGCAAAACATAAGACAGCTTATAGATGAAAGTGATCGTTGAGTGGCGTATATACTTTTAAAGCAAGATGTTTCAAAATTAATTTATTCAACAATAACNAGATGAAAGTGATCGTTGAGTGGCGTATATACTTTTAAAGCAAGATGTTTCAAAATTAATTTATTCAACAATAACAGAAAATACGAGAGACCAAACAATAAAATACAGTACATGGTGAATATTGAGCAAGGGTTTCGGGATTTTTAATTGTTTATGCGGACTGTGAAGACACTTGTACTTGAAAAATAAACTCACGAGGACGTGAGTTGTACATATTTTACTGATGCAGTTTAAATGTTATATTTTGGGGGAGGGAAGGGGCTCTCGTAAAGCAGTGTAGCACATTCTTCTTAATGAACATTTGCTGCTACCAAATCACCTGCAAAGAGTTCAATGTTTATTCCCTGAAGAATACTCAAAACAACTACAGTTTTGCGTGTGATTTCTGCAGCATCTGGACTGAGAAAAATCCGAATGTCACGTCTGNGTTATTTGTATGTTTATACCACGGTGTTCATCTGTACTGTATTGTTTGTGTTGCCAGTTCTGGTGCGTTATTTGTCTGTTTATACCACAGTTTTCATCTGTACTGTATTTGTTGTGTTGCCAGTTCTGGTGCGTTATTTTTCTGTTTATGCCACGGTGTTCGTCTGTGCTGTATTTGTTGTGTTACCAGTTCTGAAGCGTTGTTTGTCTGTTTATGCCACGGTTTTCGTCTGTACTGTATTTGTTGTGTTGCCAGTTCTTGTGCGTTATTTGTCTGTTTATACCACGTTGTTCATCTGTACTGTATTTGTTGTGTTGCCAGTTCTGGTGCGTTATTTGTCTGTTTATACCACGGTGTTCATCTGTACTGTATTTGCTGTGTTGCCAGTTCTGAAGCGTTATTTGTCTGTTTATGCTGCGGTGTTCGTCTATGCTGTATTTGTTGTGTTGCCAGTTCTGGTGCGTTATTTGTCTGTTTATACCATGGTGTTCATCTGTACTGTATTTGTTGTGTTGCCAGTTCTGGTGCGTTATTTGTCTGTTTATGCCACGGTGTACGTCTGTGCTGAATTTGTTGTGTTGCCAGTTCTGGTGTTTTATTTGGNCTGGTGCGTTATTTGTCTGTTTATGCCACGGTGTACGTCTGTGCTGAATTTGTTGTGTTGCCAGTTCTGGTGTTTTATTTGGCTGTTTATGCCACGGTGTTCGTCTGTGCTGTATTTGTTGTGTCGCATGTTCTGGTGCGTTATTTGTCTGTTTATGCCAGGTGTTCTTCAGTACTTTACTTGTTGTATTTCTTGTGTTTGTGCATTTATTTAACCGTTTTGACTACTGTTTTCGGCTTTGTTATCATGGCTGCTCATCCAAGGCTGTTTCCTTATACTTAAAGATAAATGCCAATGTTTTCCTTTCGTTTCATTCGTCACGTTTGCTATGTAACTGACCTAATTCAATCTGCGTAATTCTCTGTTTTCATCACCTAATTATTTTTTTTTCGATGACTATGAGCTCTAAATAATATTTTATGTTCTGTTGCGAATGACAACAGAACTCTAAACCTATATGTAAAACACAAAATTACTTAACATTTACAAAAAAAAAATGATTTGCACAGTGCAAATTGTATTACTTGCTACAAAATTTGTGATGTGATCATTTATATCAAAATGATTCGCAAAACATAAGACAACTTACAGATGAAAGTGATCGTTGAGTGGCGTATATACTTTTAAAGCAAGATGTTTCAAAATTAATTTATTCAACAATAACAAAAAATACGAGAGACCAAACAATAAAATACAGTACATGGTTAACATTGAGCAAGGGTTTCGGGATTTTTAATTGTTTATGCGGACTGTGAAGACACTTGTACTTGAAAAAGAAACTCACGAGGACGTGAGTTGTAGATATTTTACTGATGCAGTTGAAATTTTATATTTTGGGGGAGGGAAGGGGCTGTCGGAAAGCAGTGTAGCACATTCTTCTTAATGAACATTTGCTGCTACCAAATCACCTGCAAAGAGTTCAATGTTTATTCCCTGAAGAATACTCAAAACAACTACAGTTTTGCGTGTGATTTCTGCAGCATCTGGACTGAGAAAAATCCGAATGTCACGTCTGTTCATGCACATAAGGTGACATTAACTTCTCAGTCAACCTGTGGATGGCAACATCGACGACCATCCAGTCAGACCATTTCAACATCCCAATCGTTTGATCGTAGCCATGTACCGAGAATTATTTTCTCTGTGACAATTATCTGTATTCCGTATACAGTATATACCACTCTTTAGAGTGTAAGTGGTGAATGGTAATTACTGCAAAATGACAAATGTCACTCGCTACATCATCAAATGCACCAGTGTTAAGAGTCCAAATAACGTTATAAAGGTTGTCAATTGGATTGGTATTTTTCGTACTGTATATGCGCAGAAAACAGCGATGTTAGCTTACGCGTCAAACAGTCGCCCAAGAAGTAGTGGCACACACACATTTTAGAGCCTGGTTAAAAAGAAAGCCTAATAAACAACACCAGTTATTTCTGACATATGCAACATAAAAATATATTTCTGCACAGATCACAACAACCGGCGCTTAACACCTCAGCTGTTAAGTGGGAGAGATCCAATCAATGTTGATATTTATAATCTATTCACGGTTTCTTCACACTTTTCGAATCGAACCTTTGAAAAATGACCCCATGTATTACGTGTTTGGTTATTGTCTAAATAAACCCTGTATTATGAGAATTTTATAATTCTGTTAATATAAAAGCTACCTTATGTTTGGTTAAATTGAGCATTTATCTATATTTAATGTATACATTAAGTGAGGTGTGCAGAGAGCGCTCCTCGAGAATTAACGTTTATAATATTTCACGAATAATTAATATGAATAAAAAACAGTAACAAAATAGGTGTGTTGGTAATGCCTAGTGATAAATAGTTCTTACGTAAAATATTGTTATGCTGAGTTCACACGAATGCTCTGCGTTGTCACTTTGGTGTGATTTTCTTGACATAGTTAATCTCTGTTTGAATGAGGCAGAGTATTGTCCCTGAAGATTAAATTGAGCAAGGCTTAAAAAAAGTTGAGGCAACCAATAATGGACTATATATAAATCTTCGTAATCATACTTAATTGACCGGACACTAAAAATCAAAGCTTCACGTGGCGTTGATGACTATTTAACATGATTTTTGAAGTTTACAAGTTTTCAGTTATGTGCACATTTTCCTATGTGGGAAAGAAATTATTGCATAGTGAGTCAACCTTTCTTTGCGGTTAGATACTCGAACATATTTGAAACGAATTACGTAAGGAAAAGAAGCTGGCTTTCGAAATAACTGTTAAGATGTTGCCCGTGCCTTAACGAGCTTGATTTTTAAACATTGGATCTGGAAATGAAGTTATGGAGTAGTATACGTACATATATCCAAAATTACGTGGATCTCTCCCTCTTAGCCTTGTCACCCTGTCAAATTTGTCCGTCAAACAGCGTATTTGACGGGCTCAGCCAATTAAAATTGTGGATAAAAAACGGCCTTTTCTGACATCTCGAAACTTTAAAATGGGGGAAAATTGCTGGCACCGAAATACTGTTACGAAGATAATTAATTGCTACAGAAACTTTCTGAACATGAACATAAATGCTTTTTGAAGTGAATTTATTTCAAGATAATATTAAAAAGTCGGGAAATATCTTTGATTGCTAAAATTTAAATTCAGTAAATAAATTAGAACAAATTACAAAATTCGTTACATTTCTTACTGTAGTAGAATGCATGACAATGCATAAGCTGTATCTCACTTTGAAAATAACTGTTGAATAAAAATTCACATTAAACCTACACACCAAACAAAGAATATTACGGCATGGTTCATTTTAAAACACATTCAAATTGCTTCGATAAAATTTGTTGTATATAAAAATTTGATAATCTTATTTCGTCTTCAAATTTTATTGTCAAATATTTTTGAAGGCGAATACTTGACAGTGTGACAGAGGACTTCATCACCATCTTATGTTTCTCCCTATCCCTCTATCTCTCTCTCTCTCTCTCTCTCTCTCTCTCTCGCACACACACACACAAATCTGTTCACAGTGACGTTACAGATAAAACATTGTCATCTCTCGAGAACACATACCTTTAGCGCCAGTCGAATGGTGTCAGTTTGATTACGTTCTAAATACAGAGTGAGGGTTTCCTTGTATAAAATGCCATCAGTTTGCGAACAATTAGTATAGATGCCTACTGTGCACAGTTGCTGGTCAGCTTGCAGCCACACCTCGACTTCTGTGAACATGCAAAGCAGCAACTCTTACTGGCAGCCTTTCTAATGGACCTTCAGATTTATTATTTGAATATGTCTCTCAAACATTTGTCAATTTGAAGACGTTGCAAATTGTAGAAATTTTTATTAAGAGTAGATACAAAATGCCGATTCAAACACAGCGCTGATGCACCATAGCTTTTAACCATCCGATTTCAAACCCCTTTTAAAAACTAATCGGTTAAAAATACCCATCCATTTTCACCCCACTTTTAAAGATAATGAATTAAAAATACCCTTCTGTTTCCAACCACTTAGAAAAACTAATGGATTAAAAATTCCCACCCATTTTCAAACCACTTTTAATAGATAATGAATTAAAAATACCCATCCGTTTTCAGCCCACTTCTAAACCTAATTGTTTGAAAAGAACCATAAATTATGATAATACCGATTCGGGCGCGGGTGCGTACAGCACAAAAAAATTGTGTTAAAATTTGTGTTTAGAAAAATACGCTTAGAAAAAGGTGCTCTAAGAATTAGCAGCGATACTTTTTTTATTTAAAGAAATGAAAATGTATGATAAAGAACCAAACATGCATCAGTTGCTAAATGCATTAAACAGCACCCGCCATTTTATGAAACTTTCCGACCTCACAATAGGGCAGTCCTACCACATAAACCACGCTGAAATAAAAGAAACCAAATATGGTCTCAAAATGGTAGTTACTTCAGGAAATTTTAAGGTGACCTTACCATACAGATATGTACATATTTTCAGTACAAAAGTGTTAAGTGATGTTAATCGGGGAGGTACAAGCTTTGTGTATGAAGGAATGGAAACATGTGGCGACACACAAAGACATTCTATTCTGTTTGTAAAAGAGTAAATGCATGTATTCGTATAATTAGGCATCAGTTTATTTTCATTCGTATTCATATTCATATCTCTATAAAGTTTTTATGATTGTGAAACCATTAAAACACAATTACCGGTCTGACTTCGAAAAGGTGCTGCACCTCCAAATTTGACATATTAAAGTAGGTGAAACACCTAATTCTTTTTCTAAATCTTTCATTGCACTTTCTATAGAAATATTATCCATCTTTATTATATTACAAGAAAAAATAGGAAAAGGTTTACGGTCAACTTAATGACTCGCTAGGGACCTTTTTTTTAATTATTACAACCTAATTTGACACCAACAAAACTCTGTTTTTTTTGAGAACTCTGCCACCTCACCCCTCGGCCGGCCTTTTTTTAAGTGGTGAGGTGGAGGAGTTTTTTTTTATTTCTTGTACCCCCTCTCAGATGGTGTGGCACCTTTACCATCCGAGATTACCCAGCTATATGTCTGATACAATACTGAATACTGTAGAGAGTATTTTTGCTGGGCTTTAAGAGGTACCATATATTGGCATCTGTTACTCCTTGACATCTGCTAAGAGTACGAGCATTTTTTTTTAACTCAAATTTGGAACGGCTTGGTTGATAAACACACAGTGTGGATGCGGACGCCTTCACACCCACACTGTAAATTTATCCGCTCAGCCCGGGATTTGAACCCACGAATCTTACGTTAAGAGTCAGACGTCCTACCACCGAGCTAAACTGGCAAGATGCTAGGCAAGGTTCTTCACACATCTTATACAGCAAGTTGCATCTAATGGTTTAATGAATCACATCTAGAGCACGGATGCATCGGCCTCGACTACATCCTGGTTCACATATTAAATCACAGTTAGCAAGCACGGCAGATAACGAGTCCGTACGAGGAAAAACCGTTTCTACACCAAGAGAATGCGAGCTGTGTGTTGAAGTCAGATATACATGATGTAATTGCATCTATCAACGAGTCTGACGTATATTCTTTAGTTTTTTTTATCAATATGAAACTGTAATGGTTTAAATAACCATTAAAGTTATTATATTAGTACTTCCAACCTAAAATACCTTTTTTCTTTAATATAAAAATAAGTATCTACGGTCTTATCTCTAAGACCATAGTTCGTTCTGTTGAATCAAAATTTATCAACTTACCTTTGTCATCCTTAATTTCAACTATTATTTCCTTTACTTGAGTTGTTTCCACTGGAAATGTCGTCCTTGGTTTAAATGTAGCAATTATGCTAGTTTCACTGTGGTTATATTCATCTTGTCTTAATATCATGCCATTAACTATATTACAGTGTATATTTATTGTTTCAAAGGGAACAAATTTTGGAATTGTGTTTCCAAAATGGCACTCATTTGCTTTCAGGATTTTATTTTCTGTGAAACCCAAAAGTTCTCCTATCGAACCCCATTTTCCAAACTGTAAATCAAACACATTTTACTTTCACCCTGTTTGTTGTCTTATCCAGCTCGAGGGATATGCTATTATTTTCTCCCTCACCCATTGGAACTATATTAAATGGGGGGTTTGTCTTCATAGTTTTTACAAGATCTTCTAAAATATATTGGCCTACTAGAATTTCAATTGATGTTATAGAGCCTCTTTTTCACAGGGGTAATGTTGTGTGTTAGGTATGCAGTATAGAACTGAACTAAAGCCACTGAGTGCACCTCTATCTCTAAAGGATAATGTAGTCTTTTCTTTAACACTGACTTGTTATCTGTTCACTTGAATACTTTACTCATTTATTACAACAAAAATCTATTAAATAAATGAATAATCCCAGAAACATGGAACTGGTAGACTGGGTTATTAAAATAAGGATACCAGACAAAACTGTATTGACAAAATGACATGGAGAATTAATGCCTAATAATATTAGATGTTTGATGGTTGGTCCTAGTAATTGTGGAAAAACTACACTTATGATTGATAAGTTTATATATTCACCAGGATGGTTGGACTTTGGTACTCTCTATGTGTGTTGAAAAAGTCTGAACCAACCTAAATATATAGCTTTAAAGGAAGATACAGAGGCAGCAGCAAAATCAATAACTGAACCAATAGCATACTTCTTCCCTACAAATAAAGAAATGGTTACTGTGGATGAATGTTGTTATGACCCTGTTGTGGTTTTTGATGACATTGTACTTGAAAATCAGGACAAAGTAAGAGATTTCTTCACTCGTGGTAGGCACAAAGATATTGAGTGTTTCTATTTAGCTCAGACATACTCAAAAGTGCGTAAACAGCTTATAAGAGACAATGCCAATTTTCTTTGCATATTCATGCAAGGNTAAAAATAATTCTAGCCAGAGAGCAACAAGTCTGGCTAATTAAAGAAATTTCTAGGGTTTTATAAAATTATGGCCATTTTTACAATGAACAAATTCATTCTGCAAAGAAATTTATTTCTGAACAGGAGACTTTATAAAATGTTGACATAGTTCATAGGGTCGGAGTCAATTCCTCCAGGCACAGACTATAAGGTGCCTAGAAGGTTGAGGGTATTTCAATAAGGTAGTCTTTTGATGTTTCACTTAACTGGATAAATATATTGTCTCGAATTTAAACAAAAACAACATACAGAAACACTTCCGAGGTGTGGTACTCTGTTTTGGCTAACTCGAGTTAACTGTGGGCGACTTCTTGATGGAGGGGGGGGCCTTCTCTGGGTGGCGACTTGATACTTAACTCTGCTGGTATGATGTCAGCTGTGGATGAGCTCTGGCGATGTGGGCAGCCTTGGAAAAGGCCAGCATTTGGTGATGTCTCCCCATGACTGCTGTTCTGGGCTCATTCTAAAGTCCTCGCGATTCCTTGACGCAACTCTTCCCTCGGCGCAGTGATAATGAACTGGGCCTCATTCTCGCGTAAATTGGCTTATATGCTCTCCAGCCTCCCTCCCTAAGTGTCTGCATGTGTGTCTCTTATTGAAGGTAGGGGGGATGTGGTTGCCTTAAGTACAAAACCCTTCAGCCACGTGCCATGGTTCGTGAAGGTTCGGGGGCGGGAGAAGTGGTGATCTGCCCCTTGAATTTACCATCTCAGCTTATTTTTCCGCAGTTTGACTAGAAGGGTGGTAGGGGTGAGGAGTATTTGTGGCCCCCCACTTTCAATTGGTCAGCCGTTTTCTCAGGCGTGAAGCTAGAGGTGCTCTTGCTTGGCTCTGCAATTTCTCACGCTTTCCTACGTATTTACATAGCACTTTCTGGGTGCTCCGGCGATATGCCAGCTCTTACTCGGCACAACCTTGACACGTGTAACTGCGATCCGTTCTGGCTGTCCACGTGCCTCGTGACACGTGTCAACTGGTAGGCACTCGCGAAGGGGGTCAGCGAGGCTTCTACTCCAAAATGCGTTACACGACAAATATATATGACTCGTAAGTTGAATAACAGCAAGTATTGTAATAAAATTAAAGATTTTTTAAATCCTTAGATTATTAGCACATTTTCCTTTGCTTTTAATGGAAGTGTTTCCATTAAAAACTTACAGACTCTGCTCTGTTTTTTAAGTATATTTATATACCACAACTATTTAAAAAAAACACAACTGTGCCTTCAGATAAACTGAAAGTTTTTGGAATTAAAAAAAATATGTTATCATCGGGCATTNAATCCTTAGATTATTAGCACATTTTCCTTTGCTTTTAATGGAAGTGTTTCCATTAAAAACTTACAGACTCTGCTCTTTTTTTTAAGTATATTTATATACCACAACTATTAAAAAAAAACACAACTGTGCCTTCAGATAAACTGAAAGTTTTTGGAATTAAAAAAAATATGTTATCATCGGGCATTNTAAAAAAAACACAACTGTGCCTTCAGATAAACTGAAAGTTTTTGGAATTAAAAAAAATATGTTATCATCGGGCATTGCATCGAAAGGCTGAAACATGTTAATGCTTTTCAAATTATGGTATAATTTGATAATTCCTTTATAATCCTCTGATTTTATTATTATCTTAATTTACTATTCCACTCCTTATAAAAATTTAATGTGTTTGATTATTACCCAGGTAAAATAATTTGTCCTTTGAACTGTATTTCCCGACTAAACGAATAATGTCAATTCTGTTGGACTGATAGTACTCTAAATTGACTGCATATTAGGAGCAATAGGATTTCCCATGTTTCTAAGCCTTTTGTTTTCAAAATCTATATTATTATCTTCTTCCAAGTANGGATTTCCCATGTTTCTAAGCCTTTTGTTTTCAAAATCTATATTATTATCTTCTTCCAAGTAGGTAAGAAAGGCTTCATCCAAGGATCTTTTATTTCTTGTCATTGTGTTTATAAAGTAACTGAACTGTGGGTGGGAAACAAAATCATTAGGATTGATCTTCTCAGTAGTTGTATCATTATTCCGGTGTTCTTTAATTTGATCTTCAATCCAAGAGGTCATTAATGCATTTCCACATATATCCATCGTTTTTTAATAATAAAATAATTTTTGGAAATTTAAAATTGTTGGTATTCCATAGTTGGTATCAAAATAAATACGTCTAGTGGCGCCATCTATATTGAACTGTAACTATGTATGTGCTAAAAAGGAACAAATAAATCAGTCTGTTGCGGAAGCTTGACGTGTTTCTATCAGGTTATGGGCAATCCTTTTTTTTACGTGATTTTATCAGTTTAAAAGTTGAAATAGTGTAACGTCAATTCGCTGAAACATGACCTCGAGCTATATTGCGAGTGTGCCTAAACTAAAAGGCAGGGAAAACTATGACGAGTGGAGTTTCGCGGCTCAAAATTTGTTGGTGTTAGAAGGCATGGAACACTACATCATGGCGGTGCCTGACGTCGAATTGAAGCCGGCCGATGACGCCAAGACGAAGGCAAAGTTAATTTTAACGATCGATTCCGCGCTGTATGTGCATATCAAGAATACCAGGAGCTCGGCAGAATTATGGACTAAGTTGAAGAACATGTTCGATGACTCAGGTTTTTCTCGAAAGATAACTTTACTTCGCCATCTGATATCTATCAGACTTGAAAATTGTGACTCAATGACCACCTATGTCACGCAAATGGTAGAAGCAGCACACAAGTTAAATGGCACAGGTTTTAAAATCAGTGATGAGTGGGTGGGATCGCTATTATTGGCAGGTTTGTCAGATCGTTTTTCTCCCATGATTATGGCAATAGAACATTCGGGTATTTCGATAACTGCTGACGTCATTAAGTCAAAGTTACTTGACATGGAAGTTTCCCATGGAAATGAAACGACAGGCGGCACTGCGTTTGCTGCGAGAAATAAATTTCATTCGGGCAACACTAGAACAAGGCAATATGGCGCGCCGACGTCAACATCGAAAGTAAAGGTGAGTGGATCAAAACCGATAACATGTTATAAATGTACAGAAGAAGGACATTATCGCAATCAATGCCCGTTGTTAAAGAAAAGTAATTGTGTATTTAATGTTGTATTCCTTCACGGAAAGTATAACAAATATGAATGGTACGTCGACTCGGGAGCAAGTGCACACATGACGGTAAATAAAAACTTGGTTAAACGCATGACATCAACGCCATGTTTACCAGAGATTGTTGTTGCCAATGACTCGAAGGTGCCAGTGTTGTGCTCCGGAGACGTTGACATTATTTCGGACACTCATTACCACATTACAGTGAAAAATGTACAGCATGATCAGAGCTGTGATTCAGTGGGGGAATGTGAACACACTGATTCAGAATCACAGAACTATTCATCAGATTATGCTGACGGTAATGAAACATTAACCGCACGAGAGAGTTCATCCAAGGAGCGTCTAGAACCAGTGGTGGCTGTTCCAGATCCAGGTGTTACAGTTGGAAGCAAGCGCGAAAGGAAACAACCGCA
>NQII01000103.1:804702-846450 GCA_002778355.1 Clitarchus hookeri | reverse complement strand
AATTGATCTTCTCAGTAGTTGTATCATTATCCCTGTGTTCTTTAATTTGATCTTTAATCCAAGATGTAATTAATGCATTTCCACATATATCATCGTTTATTAAAAGTAAAATAATTTTTGGAAATTTAAAATTATGTGAAAAGTGATTTAGCACAATGACACACAAATGGCCACAAATTACTTGGTGGAAATTTTGAATTCTGCTATCGTTACAAATAATATTACCCCCGAGATACACAATAAATTTCTGGGGTGGATCTCCACCAAATGAGTCGGAAAAATATTTTTTATTGGATTCTTTCCAGTAGCATACCCAGTGTGTTCCAGAGTTTTTTTTTAACATTTAGGTTAACAATCCCACATTCCTTATCGAGTGGCGTGTTAGGTAGCTTATCAATCATAAATACACATAGAACATTTTTATTATTTAATTTTTTTAACCATTATATCAATATCAAAGTTATTGAGTGGAGTTACTTTTTTTTGGCATTCTTCACCTCCTTACCTTGTTTTTCCATGGCTAAATTATGTCTATTTTGTTCTTCCAATTCCTGGTTTCTCTTCTTAGCATTAATTACTGATGTAGCGATAGATGAGCACGTACTGCCAATGCCCCTAGAGCTCCCAATGCTGCAAAAATCAAAGATAAAAACACACCATTGTGAGATGTNGAGCACGTACTGCCAATGCCCCTAGAGCTCCCAATGCTGCAAAAATCAAAGATAAAAACACACCATTGTGAGATGTCAAACCATTTCCAGTCTTCATTTCCTTAGACATTTTCTTAAGCTGCGGATTTGAGACTGTGATAGTCATACTTTTGCCTTCCTTCAATTTCTTGTTTTTGCGTTCCAGTTATTCTTTCGTCAGGAAAGAATCAATATTCAAACCCTCCTGCTCCTCTTTAGAAACTTGAAATACAATGTTTTTTACTTTAATTTATTATACCTAATATTTTAAAATTTTATTTTAATTCCCCAGCCCAACTTACGTTTATATGCATCGCAGATCCAGTAACACCAGCCCACAATCTCTCATTGAGATCAGCATCTGAGCTTAACAATCTTTTGAATGCCTTATTTTCCAGTTCTTATCAACTATGTGTCTTTCAGCTAGATCTTTATGGTGATGATAAGCTATATCATGTTCCATTGGAGCTTCATCTAATGGATTGACAGGTTTATCACCTCTCTTAAGCCTCTCTTTTAGTCTGGTGCCTGGGCCTAGGAATTTATAGCCAGTTGCATGCAACTCAAAAGTTAGACCATTTATTATGTCATTGAGTAATCCTTTTCCATGATGATCCGACTCCCAGAAAGAAGGGGGTATTGTTTTAACATTCGTATCAGGTATGGTATACCTTTTTGATTATTCACAACAAAGTCACTAAACTTGCTGTTGAGCATATCCATTATTCCGACCTTCTCATCGTAAAAGTTATCATTTCCAGCATTCTGTTCTCCATAAATAACGAGAAGCCTATCAATGAGCTTACTAACATCATCCATCCATATGTATTCTTTCGGATAGCCTGTATATGTATTTATGCCTGTTCCTGTACGAGGAGAGTAACGGTTTTTCTTTATCATATCGTACACTGGTCTAACGATAGTTTTCCATTTAACGCCCTTGCTTGATTTTTGTGTTCCCGAGTTGGGGTCATTCTTTTGAAAAACTGCATTTGTATCTGTTAGGATATGACTATAGTTTTCATAGTCGGTTGCAGTATAGTCACTTTCTGATAATCCTTACGAGTTAGCAATTTCAGCAAACCATCTGTTCCAATGTATGTTTGATCTATTACAGTATGTCGGTCATTGTTGATTATTACTTCGCTATCGCCAATATACCTTTTGCTTCCTTCAGGCCTTAGTACAACAACATGGTCATCGCAGTTATTTAAGAATTCAGTCACTTTCTCTCCAATAAATGTTGTTCTATAGTTAGTTAACGGTACAAAATCGTTCGCTCCAACGCCTCAACGCCATCGTCATAGTGTTCAACGCCATCGTCACCAGTGTCTGCTTTACCAAACAGTTTCCTCTCAAATGAAGTTTCCATAGGCGTTCGTGAGTAGTACAAATTCTTTACAGCAAATGAAACAAGTTCCTTGACTGGGTTCTTATTCTCGTTTGTTGCGTGCTCAAATTTTTGTCCCAAGTCCTCTATCGCATCTATCAAAGGTTACTCCTGTCTTTTATTTTTATCATACCCGTCTTTATGTAGTTTCCGGAAGGCTTTAAACTTTTCAATTAGTTGTTTTCTTCTCTCTATATTCATTTAACTTGTTCTTCGGTAATCATTTATTATATATATATAATTAATATTGATAACTTAAATGTGTACTGTCTCAAGTGTAGGAAGCATACACTCAGTGATAAGGTTTCATATGAACTTACAAATAATGCAAGAATTAAATGTGTTTGTAGATGTTGTAGTACCAATAAGTCAATGTTCACTGGTGGGAGTATAAAAGACGATATTTCAAATTAAATTCATAAACCAATGCGAAAAAATTTCCCCAGGAAGGCTGTTCTATCTTTTGGCATCGACGATCTCTGGCAGGNGGTACAAAATCGTTCGCTCCAACGCCTCAACGCCATCGTCATAGTGTTCAACGCCATCGTCACCAGTGTCTGCTTTACCAAACAGTTTCCTCTCAAATGAAGTTTCCATAGGCGTTCGTGAGTAGTACAAATTCTTTACAGCAAATGAAACAAGTTCCTTGACTGGGTTCTTATTCTCGTTTGTTGCGTGCTCAAATTTTTGTCCCAAGTCNTTACAGCAAATGAAACAAGTTCCTTGACTGGGTTCTTATTCTCGTTTGTTGCGTGCTCAAATTTTTGTCCCAAGTCTTCCAACGCATCTATCAAAGGTTACTCCTGTCTTTTATTTTTATCATACCCGTCTTTATGTAGTTTCCGGAAGGCTTTAAACTTTTCAATTAGTTGCTTTCTTCTCTCTATATTCATTTAACTTGTTCTTCGGTAATCATTTATTATATATATAGATATATAATTAATATTGATAACTTAAATGTGTACTGTCTCAAGTGTAGGAAGCATACACTAAGTGATAAGATTTCATATGAACTTACAAATAATGCAAGAATTAAATGTGTTTGTAGATGTTGTAGTACCAATAAGTCAATGTTCACTGGTGGGAGTATAAAAGACGATATTTGAAATGAAATTCATAAACCAATGCGAAAAAATTTCCCCAGGAAGGCTGTTCTATCTTTTGGCATCGACGATCTCTGGCAGGCTGACTTGGTTGAGATGGACTCTGGGTCATTAAAAGGTATACATAGACTTAACAAAGGCTTTGAGTATATGTTAACCGTGATTGATGTTTTTTTCAAGTAAGCATTGACAATACCTGTCAAAGATAAAACAGGTGAAAATGTTACTTTACCATTTAAAACTATTTTGAATGGCCGCAGTCCTATGCATTTATAAACAGACGAAGGGAAAGAATATTACAATAAATAATTTAAGACATTAATGGTCAATAACAACATAACACACTATTCAACAAACAGCTGAAAGAAAGCCAGCGTTGTAGAAAGATTTAATAGAACATTGAAGGAGAAAACGTGGAAGATATTTACTGTGCAGGGAAGCTATAAATGGGTGCATATATTGCCTAAATTAACTGTTCACAGCACAATATGGATGAAGCATGCCAATGTAAGTGCAAAGANACTGTTCACAGCACAATATGGATGAAGCATGCCAATGTAAGTGCAAAGAATTAAAGATCTATTCTAATCAATATGTATGGTGGAGAAAGAAAAATGGATAAAGCAAGGTTTGCTATAGGAGATACAGTTCGAATAAGTAAAAGTAAAGGTTTGTTTGAAAAGGGGTATACGTCAAATTGGTCCACTGAAGTATTTAAGGTATGTGATGTATTGTACACGCATTCCATAACATACAGAATAAAATATTTGAAAAGTGAGTCCATCAAGGGTATATTTTATGAACCAGAGCTGCCTAAGACCCAGTATGATCAAGACTACTTNAAAAGTGAGTCCATCAAGGGTATATTTTATGAACCAGAGCTGCCTAAGACCCAGTATGATCAAGACTACTTAGTAGAGAAAGTTTTACAAAGGAAAGGAAATAAGCTGCTTGTTAAATGGTTGGGTTTTGATAGTAGTCATAATTCTTGGGTTGATAAGGGAAGTGTAGTTGTTTAAAAAAACTAAATTTTTTTTCTATATAATAAATGAGTATACAAAAAATTGAAAGCTATGAACGTCAGTCGTTTCCACCAAACGACCAGACAAAAAACAATTTAAATGAATACAACAAGCGCATTGAGTTTGATATTCCTGTTGGCGATGCATTTACACATCCGAATGAGGCTTATGTGTACCAACAGTATAAGCTAACTAAAAGAGATACAAATGCGGGTTATGAAAAAACTTCAACTATTGACCTTTGTGAGAATTTCTTCCCATTCCAGTTCTCAAGAGTAGAGATCTCTAAGCATGGCAATATAATTGAAAGTATTGACAATCCTGGCATCACTTCGACTATGATGCATGCATTACTTAGCTCAGAATCGGAATCATCGTACTTGCAACTAGCAGGGGTAGAAAAAGGCAAATATTTTAAGGCAGATGGATATAATGAACTTGTCTATCCATTAAGATATTTGTTTGGGTTAATGAGGGAATGTAATGAAATATTCTGGATAGGCGGGTATAAGATTACATTCATTCAAAATTCTCATGATGATGTTTCTATTTACAGAAGGCCTAAAACACAAGCATCTGGATATCCTGATATTATCCCAGATGCTCGTAAAATTGTTATTGAGAAAATGGAAATACTGTGGCCAATTGTTGAATATGGGCCTANGTAAAATTGTTATTGAGAAAATGGAAATACTGTGGCCAATTGTTGAATATGGGCCTAATTATGGAGACGAAATTAAAGCAAAACTACACAAACTACACAAAATTCCCATAGGTTTCAATTATGGCAATGTCTTGATNATCGGTTTCAATTATTGGCAATGTCTTGAAAAACCTGTACCTACTGGTGCAAACTCATTCCAGTTTGATATAAAGGATCAGTTCAACTCAATCCAATTCGATATGCCTGACTTTGTCATTGTTGGCTTTCAGCTAAACAGAAAAGAAAATGCTGATCAAGACAAACATGGTTCAATTTTTGACCATAGTCATGTTAAAAATATTTATATTAAGAGTGGAAGGAAATGCTCCCTAAAGAGAATTGGAACCTGGATATCGAGGATAAAATTTTCGATAAGATGTACATTGCCTACAATGATTTTAGAAATTCAAAGACCAAGCTAGATACTCCTTACTGTAACTATATTATAACCCTGATGCATTTATTTCTAGGAGATCATTGTATATTGTTGATTGTTCTTACAAAAAAACTTCTATTGTAAAGGATCGAACTAATCTGAAACTTACAGTTGATTTTAATAAGCCAATCGAAGTTACAGCTATTTGCACTGTTGTGCTAATAAGCCAAAGAAACGTAATTTATGATTTTAAAAGTGAAAGAATCACTGAAGCTAACTAGTGCACAAACATGTATGATTATTAGTTTTTAATGGGTCATTTCCCATTAAAAATTTTTTATTTTAAATATTCAATAATTAAAAACAAAATGAATGATATACATGAATACAGCATTAGTTCATGCAGTCTGACAAACATTATTAAAGGTGGTGATCATATATATATTTCATAGTCTCACTCCTTTTCAATTTTGTAATGTCCCCATGGTAGTGTACTAATACCATCTTTAAGAATAAATCTTTTGTCATCTTCGAAACTTAATGCTTTTTTTCTCAACTCTATCGTAAACAGTTCATGTTTATTAGATCTAATGAGATTCATACTTTTGTACAACACTTCTTTTCCAAACAAGCACTTTTTGTAGTCATCAAAACTTATCCCATTCCTGACTGTGGTATTATTCATACCTTTTGCTCTTTTCTTTACATCACCTTCCACATATAAGGCATACATTTTGGCTCTAAAAACNCGGTATTATTCATACCTTTTGCTCTTTTCTTTACATCACCTTCCACATATAAGGCATACATTTTGGCTCTAAAAACAATAAATTCTTCCATTATTTTCCCATTACATCCATCTTTCATTTTGCCTATAATTTTCTTATTTATTTGTGGCATGCTATATCTATTATTTTTTCGATAATCACTTGTATCAAAATTATTGATCATTTCTTTCATGTCACTGTAGAAGTCTGGTGTTTTTATACAATGTATGTATGAGTCAGTATCTTGATAGCACAGTTCAATATTTTCCCCATACTTTGGTTTCATCATATTATAGTGAAAATCGTACATTAAGGTGTTTGACAAGTCAAGTATGCTCATTCCAACATAAATGGGCTTGTTAAAGCGCAGCTTTGTTTTATTCATGTGAACTGCGACCAAAGAGTCAGTAAATATTCTTCTATCTTTAAAATTTGATTTAGCCACTAATTTATCCACTTGCTTGCTGCTTGTGCACAGCCGTATATCCACTCTGTTTCTAATGTTCTCCATTGTTTTACCGAATACAGAGTTGTTCATTAGTTTATAGAAGTCTTTTTCAAAATCATTAGATGCCTTCGTTCGCATATTTGTTTTTAGATCAATATAGGACTTGAGCCAGTCTGATTGGTCAAACTCCAGAACTCTATGGATCTTCTTCAACTTCATTCCGAGGGACAGATATTGCTTAAGATGTACGTAGTGCAGTATATAACTTTCTTTGTCATATAGGGTAGTTAATAATTTAGGCATTTTCGAACCTTCAGGTATTCTTTTCTCTGGAGCCAGTGGTAGATATTTATGGAGGTCGTATAGTTCATGTGGGTACTCCAAATCAACTTCCAATATATAGCCTTTTCTGGCATTATCTCGAATTTTTGTCGCATCTATTTTTGTATTTTTCCACTTAAACCCGCCGTAAGGTAAATACTGACTCATAGCCCATCCATATAAGTTATTGGCATCCAGGTATGCCAGATAAGAAGCTTCAACTGTGGCATCATAATCATTCATGTATTTATTATTTGCTTTGGCATACCTCTTGCAACATTGTGATATTCCACCACGAATGCCTTTTTCAATCATCAAAATCATGTTGTAATCCGTTAGTAGTTCTAGTTAGGTTTTAGTATGTTTGAGCATAGCATCCCACGCTAGCCCTGCTGCTGTGAAATACCATGCAGGATGTAGCTTATATGTTTTGAGACATACATCTCTACTCTAAAGTTTTCTATAATATCACCCAATATCAATACATCTGTTTTGTTATACAACTGAGTATACTCTCCTAAGGATTTGATGTTGAANCATTTTTTGCAAACTTGTAGTCTTCATCTGTAATATCACATTTGTTGAGTTTGTTATAAAATGCATCCTTATTAGGTAGTGATGTCTCACAAAATTTTTCAACACTATCCATGTAGTCATATGAGTAAACGCTTTTCCTTGTAACAATATCTAGAAGTTCATTGGAAAAGTGCTTACACGTTTCCCGGAATTTACTTCTGGAAAGATTGCTAGAGGGCTTATCGATGCTGCTAGCCATAAATTTAAATGAGTCAATAAATCTTAGATTTACGCCCTCACATACATTTTTAGTGAAAGAAATATATTTTTCCTTATTGTTGGGAATTAGGTCAATTTTATTTTCATCTATGCCCAGCTCCTTTACAAATAAATGTGTGTCATATCCAGATAGATTGTGTATAAACACAGGAACCAAACATGGATTTCTATAGGATAAGTTACAATCTTTTTGTGCGGCTCCTCTAAATTTACCTGTATGGTGGTCATGGTCTCTCACAGAGTCTCCATACAAAGTCTTTTCACATATATGGCAATGGGTGGCTGTATCGTAACCAATCTGCTCTTTCTTTGTCAAGGGAATCATTGGTTTTTCATTTTTGTAGACATCTCCTGTTGTCATTGCTTCCTCCATTAACATCTAGACGACTACCCTAGATGCACCAGATCCTTCATAAGTTACTGGTGCCTTATAGTATTCATGTTCATATTTTATTTAGTAACTGAAACTAATAGGCTCGTGTTTTTGGTACGGCTTCGTGTAGGAGTCGTCGGGATTTGGTTGGAAAGTTTCGATTTTAGTTAACAAACACTCAAAATCGGCATATTCACAAAAGAGACTCTCAAAGAATGATTTTTGTTCTTGAATCTTAGTATGTTATTTCCTTTATGTAGAAGTTCGACTCTAATTCCATCATGATCTTCTTCTTCGTGAGCATTTAGCTTGCTTTCAGAATAGAGTATTGCAAGCATCTATCACATATGTATATTTTATGGCCATTATTTACCACCTGTGACGCAATAAGTCTCGAAAGACTTTTTATCCAGCAGTAGTGGTCATTCTTTTCATCTTTGATGTAGAGGAGATTAATATGCTTATCCACCTTATTTTTTGTTATTTTTAATGGATAGATTATATATTCCTTATTGTCCTTGTTTTCTTTTCCTTCATATGTATCTACATTAATTGATAACCCGCTTCTTTTCTCAAAGGTTGGTATGCTATCCAATTTCATAGGAAATTCCAGACCTTTAAGTGCTTCATCAAACTCATGTTAATGATCCAAATACTTGTTCACTCTTTGAGGATCCTTTTGTGCTGGATGTAGTGCGGATAGAATAGACCACAAAAAACAGTTTTGATAATTGTTCTCAAAAGTAATTGCTGCTTGCTTAGCTTTGATTTTTTCTGGAAGATCAACATAAGAGCTACCCTTAAATGGAACACATTTATTTATTCGTACCTCTAGATTGAATATCCTATTGAGCACCCACTGAGAGCCCTTTGCTTCAAATGCACCCATCTCAGCTATTATTTTCAATATGCTAGCGGTATAATATTTTTCTAGATTAGTTTATTTCAGTATAATTTCGTTCTTTGTTTTAAAAGAGTTTCCTACATATTCGATATTGTCACCAGTTCCTCTTTTGTACTCAGCGAAAAACTTCGTGTTCACTTTGAGGTCCATTGATTTTAAATGTTTATTAATTATGCTGGTGACAGCTCCTTTTATATCGTTTAGGAAATGATTTGGGTCTTTGTATGTATTGACATTCTTTACAGCATAAGTTTTGATCCTGCTTTTAAATGCATTTTCAATTTTACTACACTTAATCTGAGTGTGTATTTGTGTACTTTGCTCCTCAAGTGACTTCTTATTAGAGATGGTTTGTAATAGTGGTTACAAGCCTCACAACGAACTTGCTTATCTCTTGGTAACTTCTGTTTTGCTATTAGACTTTGCGGTATTTTAAAAATTTCCCATGCATTTGTAGGTTCTTGCACTGGTGCAAGACCTTTGTGTAATCTACTTCTCAAATGACTTCTTATTAGAGATGTTTTGTAGAAGTGGTTACAAGTTTCACACTTGAAAAATGGCTGAAGAGGTTTCTTCTTATTTCTTTTCATATAAACATCACTGTTAATTTTATATTCGTTCCAAACATTACCAGTTGTATTAGCCTTTTTCATTGCCATGGTCATCTTCGTATAATTAGACATTGGTATATTTTCATTTGTATTTATTTATTATATATTTTTTTTGATTTCACGAGCATATTTTTAGTATATATTTTCATTTACTTAAATAAAAAAAAGTATCGCTGCTAATTCGTAGAGCGCCTTTTTCTAAACTCAAATTTTCACGCAAATGTTTGCGCTGCACGTGCCCGCGCCCGAATCTGTATTATCATAATTTATGGTCATTTTCAAACAATTAGTTTTAGAAGTGGGCTGAAAACGGATGGGTATTTTTAACCCATTAGTTTTCAAAAGTGGTTTGAAAACTAATGGGTATTTTTAATCTATAAGCTTTTAAAAGTGGTTTGAAACGGATGGGTATTTTTATTTCATTATCTTTTAAAAGTGGTTTGAAAACAGGTAAGTATTTCTAATCCATTATTTTTTAAAAGCGGTTTGAAAACGGATGGTAAAAGTTATGGTGCGCCAGCGCTGCGTTCGAATCAGCATTTTATATATACTATTAAGTTATAAGTAATAGTGATTTTTCCTACTATGTCTTTTCTTTATTTATGCGTATATAACTCGAGAACAACGTATTTTAAAATAGACTACTATTTTGCGCGGGAAAAACGGAAGCCACCATGTTGATGTGCCTGTGATGTCAGTAAACCTGTTAGACGTGTGCATTTGGAATCTTTATTATATTTTGTAGTTTCGGAGGATTTTATTGTTATTGCTGTCTCATCCAACACCAGAAAGTGTTGCATAGTTCAACTAAGTGAAAATACAACCAAATGTACTTCTGATAACATACCTACGAATAGTTTAAGTGAAAAAAACAAAGTGTGAAACGTTCTTAAACGTAGTTAAACGTAAAACACTAGGCGATTTGCGACAAAACTACATGCTTTGCGCGTGGAAATCATTTCCGCATTAAGTAAATGTGTTTTCGTACCGAAATTGCACTGGCTTACAGGTAACACAGTAATGTTTATTTTAAAGGCTGTGCCTGTAGGGCCAACTATAAATTGCCTTATGTTTCATAAGGTTTACACTATATGATAAGTATGTTTTTTTTTTTTGCATTTTGTTATTAAAATACGAAAACGTCCTTTGTCAGATATAAATACTAATAATGTTATTGTTGAAATTGCTTCATAATTTTGAGGTTATATGCTCCTGTTTATGCCCGTTACGTAGGCCTACATTCAAAATATTTCATTAACAAAACTCGTGTTATGCTAATTTAACCTGTAGATGCTTTATTTTATCCTTAGTTTTTAGGGTCAATTAAAAAAAACTGTTATTCCAAAATGACATTACTAATTTATATACACATGGAAATAGAATGTTCGTCAAATTTTCCCGCAAAAGGCTTAACGTTTGAAAAATGTGAGGTATGTGTTTGCAAGAAAATATTTGAATTTAGCAAAACGACACGAGTCTAAAAGAAAAGTGGTCATTTGTAAGAGTAAAATTCTTGAATAATACGAGGACTGATTCAGAAGTCATGGCAACTATAATTTATCTCATGAAAACGACCCATCGCAGGAAATGTACTATGTACAGTTGAAAGTGTACGACAAGTACTTTGTAAAGGTGACACCACATGGGGTATTGATGTAGGAATGTCCGGCAAACAACAAAGACAAACATGGCTGCTTGAAATAACAGTTTAATTTATATATTCTCGTACGAACTGTATACACTCAAGTGAACGGGTACGTATCGTACGTGTACGAGCTGTTTAACATCATTCAAAGTAGTCTGCGAGGTTGTCCACAGTTCGTTGCCCGCGATGAGGCAGGCATCGTCACAGCATTTCAACGACAGGAGGCGCACATTGACGGATCTCATGCAGCCAAGGGTATTTCCCGTCTGCCTCATCGCTGGCAACGAACCGTCGACAACCTCGCAGACTACTTTGAATGATGTTAAACAGCTTGTACACGTAAGATACATACCCGTTATAACGAGTGTAAACAGGTTGTACGGGAATAAATAAATTAAATTAAACAGTGATTTCAAGCAGCCAAGTTTGTCTTTCTTCCTTGCCGGACATTCCTGCATCAATACCCCATTTGGTGACACCTTTACAGCGCACTTGTCGTACACTTTCAACTGTACATACTACATTTCCTGTGATGGGTCGTTTTCGTGAGATAAATTATGGTTTCAATGGCTTCTGAACCGGCCCTTGTATATTCACCCACATGTTTAAATTCATTGCCTTTTGCTGTACTAAATTGGTGTTTCGAAACGCCAACTAAATTCCAAAAATCAACGAAGGCGACGACAATTTAAGCAAAATAATGTTTAAAATGTCAGTAAATTTTGCAAGAAACGTACGTTTCCAAAAACAATTTTATCCATGGTAATCGGCCGAAAATACGTTCGCACGCATGCTGACGTTTAGATAGTGAGAACAAAAAATGTACAACTACGTCACACGCAAGTTAGCCAATAGCAGACCGTTTCAATTGTTTGCAGAAAATTTTAAAAATTATGTTATTTGAAAGCGTGATAATTTGAAAAATAAAGTTCGCAAGGGAATAATATTTTGCATGGTAGCATTATATGCGGCATTTATTTTAATGGCCTTTATTAAAATTGTATTTGATTTTCCAGAAAAAGTCTTTATTACATATTTTCTGTTCCGTATATTTTATTGTCGAAATCACAATTTCGATGTTTTCGTGATATAGAAACAAGAAGAACAAAAACGCTTGATAAACTGTTACGATGGTGAAGAAAAAGACTTACAGTTGGCAATGTTAATGTCCTCGCGCTCTGGACACATCTAGGATCGAATCGGCGAGGGCGCTGAAAGCCGGCGGCATTCTGAGGGTCTCTCCGCGCACTGCACAGGAACAACCCCGCACGGCCGGCCCCCACCGCTGTTCCAACCNCGTTGCCCGCGATGAGGCAGGCATCGTCACAGCATTTCAACGACAGGAGGCGCACATTGACGGATCTCATGCAGCCGAGGGTATTTCCCGTCTGCCTCATCGCTGGCAACGAACCGTCGACAACCTCGCAGACTAATTTGAATGATGTTAAACAGTTTGTACACGTAAGATACATACCCGTTATAACGAGTGTAAACAGGTTGTACGGGAATAAATAAATTAAATTAAACANCTTGTACACGTAAGATACATACCCGTTATAACGAGTGTAAACAGGTTGTACGGGAATAAATAAATTAAATTAAACAGTGATTTCAAGCAGCCAAGTTTGTCTTTCTTCCTTGCCGGACATTCCTGCATCAATACCCCATTTGGTGACACCTTTACAGCGCACTTGTCGTACACTTTCAACTGTACATACTACATTTCCTGTGATGGGTCGTTTTCGTGAGATAAATTATGGTTTCAATGGCTTCTGAACCGGCCCTTGTATATTCACCCACATGTTTAAATTCATTGCCTTTTGCTGTACTAAATTGGTGTTTCGAAACGCCAACTAAATTCCAAAAATCAACGAAGGCGACGACAATTTAAGCAAAATAATGTTTAAAATGTCAGTAAATTTTGCAAGAAACGTACGTTTCCAAAAACAATTTTATCCATGGTAATCGGCCGAAAATACGTTCGCACGCATGCTGACGTTTAGATAGTGAGAACAAAAAATGTACAACTACGTCACACGCAAGTTAGCCAATAGCAGACCGTTTCAATTGTTTGCANTAGATAGTGAGAACAAAAAATGTACAACTACGTCACACGCAAGTTAGCCAATAGCAGACCGTTTCAATTGTTTGCAAAAATTTTTAAAAATTATGTAATTTGAAAGCATGATAATTTGAAAAATAAAGTTCGCACGGGAATAATATTTTGCATGGTAGCATTATATGCGTCATTTATTTTAATGGCCTTTATCCAAATTGTATTTGATTTTCCAGAAAAAGTTTTTATTACATATTTTTTGTTCCGTATATTTTATTGTCGAAATCACAATTTTGATGTTTTCGTGATATAGAAACAAGAAGAACAAAAACGCTTGATAAACTGTTACGATGGTGAAGAAAAAGACTTACAGTTGGCAATGTTAATGTCCTCGCGCTCTGGACACATCTAGGATCGAATCGGCGAGGGCGCTGAAAGCCAGCGGCATTCTGAGGGTCTCTCCGCGCACTGCACAGGAACAACCCCGCACGGCCGGCCCCCACCGCTGTTCCAACCAGCCTGTCTTTTCAAACCCGACAACTGAATATAACCAAACTACGTTCACATACAGTATTTAGTAAGGATATCAGACTTGTATAGTTTTAGATCACGCCGGATATTTATTTTAAAAATGGTGGCAATCTTGAAATTTAGGCTACTATGTTATATCTCCGGAACCCTTTAATCGTTTTAGACAAATCGAGGTATGTTGACAGAGAATGACGTATGCATTGAATAGCGATAATGTTATTAACCGGCCATCTTTTAAGATAGTGCAACATGAAAAATAACGTTTTCGTGTCCTGTCTCGAGAAACTATTAACTGATACCCACAATATTCAGGTGACAAGTTATAATTTTGTAGTCCATTAAAAATTATATTAATTAATTAGGCAAACGCACATGTATTTTCTAAGTAACGTCCACGAAAATATTTTAATTTAGTACGCCATATACCGGCTTATGAGAGTGGGTTGTCGGGACCCGAGCCCGTAAACACCCTGAAGGTGAAGAAAAATAAACACTCGCTCAGCTTATGGTTTACGTGGTTTATTAACCTTGTTCACTACAACGACAAAATTAAGCGGACTCCGAACTTCACCCATCCGATGGGTTACATGGCACAAAAATGTCACTAAGGCAAATTAAAAATATACATGTTGGAGTTAGAGCTCCGGACATGGAGTCGGCAGTGCGGTAGAGCAAACCGGGCACGAGGAAATAAACACACAAAGGTTGCGGTACATTAACGTTAACTATTGCGCTGTAGCTGATTGGTAAAGAAGCGGTGAAGCGACCCGGAGTGGTGACCGACCGGCCATGCTCTTCTCCCTTAGGCGTCACGATCCCGATTAAACAACATGGCGCGTGAAGCAGCCTTCCAATGGAGCTTTTCGCGCCACGAGGTCCGATAACACCAATTAAAATATAACATGGTCAATAAAACAAAAAACTCTGATAGAGAAAAAATAGCAAAAAGATAATTAACTTGAAAGTACCTTTGGTTAATTTAAATGGAGCTTATTTGAAATTTAGAAAGTTTTTGTGTGTGACGTCTTTTCAGAACCAACGTGATAATTACTGTAAATTTACATTCTAGTACCGCATGTTAATTTTAAGAATTATACAAAACATTAAACACAATACAAGCCCTTGCATAAACAATTAACAGACTAAATCAAAACATGATCACTGTGACGTCACGATGGACCTCTACACCAGGTGTGTTGACTAGCATAGGGGCAGTAACGAAAGAGGCCAGACACGACAACAAACACCATGCCCACAATTACATACAAATCAAGGTTACCAAAGACTTTTTCTTTTAAATGAATAATGACTCAGATGTGTCTGAAGCGGGTGGTTTTACGTGGAGCGTGGAAATCACTGAGCACGTGACGTAACGCATACCGGCATTTTACGAGCCACAACACACACGCAAGTCGGCGTCCTGGCGTCGGTGGCATCCTTGATGCACCCAAGACGTTCGCAGCGGGAACAGGGCGCCCGGCGTCTCGCGATGGCATCGTAGGGCAGCGCGAAAGACGAGCTAGGGAGAACGAGCGCGCATGCCACGCGTCAAGCGTATAGTTTGGGACAGGAAATTCTTTCTGCTCGATTCGTGCAATAAATTGTGTTGTGTGTAGCGCAGTACCGATTTCATGATACAATCACACAACGGAATGTATTCGCGTTTACTTTGGTAAGAAAATTACTACCGTTGTTCTTAGCAACCTTTTTATTGGCCACGAGAAAGTTGTACTGTGTTGAAAGGTTACTTTCGCAGTTATTTAACTGTAGGCTGTTAACGATTAAATCTAGTGTGAGTACTTTCGAAACTAACATTTGAAAAAGCGGATTTGCAACAAGCCATCGCGTCTGTCTGTTATCCATCCATCGGTTATGTTATCAACAGCCTATCAAGTGCCGTGCCTGGGATAATTCCACCCGTCCACCAGTCAAAACTGGACGAACGGACAAAAGTTAGATTGACAGTGGTGTTGTTAAGCGATAAGTCTGTTTCAGTGGCCTGTTGAGTTTTCTTGTGCAATCAGCAGCATTAATAAAAGCATTTTTTATTGACACCTGCCATGCTTTTTCGTTTACTGACAAAAAAAAGGCACAAATACAAATTCTGGNTTTTTTTTTTTTTTTAACTTTTGATGCGTTTGTGTGCATGTGCGTACGTACAGAATCACTTATCGTATTTACTTATACTGTAGAAATATTTTTGAAATGTACACATATTTGACTGCATCGTTCGACTAGGAGACGGGCGGATGTATGGCAAACAGACAGGCGACGGACGTACGGGACAGCCTAATGTAACTCCGGCACTAACTACATGCATGTTGTCTGAGTTGGCCAGTTATGTTAGTAGCGAATCACGAAAAATATTTCCTTGTCTTATCTTTGTAAAAACTATAGAATGTTTAAATTTATGGCCGATGAAGTAGGTATAGTACTTTTTGGTTTTGTAAACATACTAAGATAAAGATTTTTCATATTACAGAATTATTTTTTTTTGTAAATAATACCTTTACCAAGACAGATTACCAGCGCATCGATAAAAGACACCAGGCCAATTGTTTTATTCCCTTTNTTGACTGCATCGTTCGACTAGGAGACGGGCGGATGTATGGCAAACAGACAGGCGACGGACGTACGGGACAGCCTAATATATAACTCCGGCACTAACTACATGCATGTTGTCTGAGTTGGCCAGTTATGTTAGTAGCGAATCACGAAAAATATTTCCTTGTCTTATCTTTGTAAAAAATATAGAATGTTTAAATTTATGGCCGATGAAGTAGGTATAGTACTTTTTGGTTTTGTAAACATACTAAGATAAGGATTTTTCATATTACAGAATTATTTTTTTTTGTAAATAATACCTTTACCAAGACGATTACCAGCGCATCGATAAAAGACACCAGGCCAATTGTTTTATTCCCTTTTTTTTTTTGCTGAAGTGAAGTCCATACTATGTTTCGCATCAAGGCCATGTATGTTTTGTTCCCTGAATGAATGAAATGACACGCAGTAACATTATTAGAATGTATCGTTTGACAGTGATGTCTGAGAGCAACTACTTTCGTATTCTACAGTGTTTAATTCACCCATGATTATTATTTACTTATTCATTTATAAGCGAAATTTTCGGCCTGTGGCCGGTATACAACAAACGTGTGGGCTTACAAAACTAAAAATACATTAAACATTAGGATACAGACCATTTTTATAAATAATAGAAATTTTTTGAAACCATAACCATGAGAGATTATAAAAACTATTCAGAATTCTTAAATCATTCAAAGTCTTTGTTCAGTTTCATTTTACTAAACTTAAACATACATAGCTATAATAAACTAAAAGCATAAAATAGAAAAGTAAAAAATTTGTATTACGTCATTATTATACTAGCTCAGAGCACATGAAAGCTTCAGGAATTACATGTGCAAGGTCATGTCTTTGCGAGCTCATTTTGTTGCATCAGCGGATAGCGTTTAAATTGCTTCCAGAACGTTCGAGAGGAAGTTAACTTTCGGCAATTGCACAACAGCTAATATTTTCAATTAATAAAATTTTGTTCACAAGATCTGTACGTACATTCCTTTCTTACACATAAATAATGCAAGCGTTGTTCAAGTTTGAGAAATGCATAGTCATTTTGCATGCAGATCACTATTGTGTTTATTGTATACGTATTTGTACAAATAACTATAATTTTGGTTTTTGTAAGTGTAAAAATTAAATATTCTCCTTCAGTTTGTAACTTACNTTTCGGCAATTGCACAACAGCTAATATTTTCAATTAATAAAATTTTGTTCACAAGATCTGTACGTACATTCCTTTCTTACACATAAATAATGCAAGCGTGGTTCAAATTTGAGAAATTCATAGTCATTTTGCATGCAGATCACTATTGTGTTTATTGTATACGTATTTGTACAAATAACTATAATTTTGGTTTTTGTAAGTGTAAAAATTAAATATTCTCCTTCAGTTTGTAACTCACGTAATTGTGCAAGTATAACTTTGTATTTTTTAAAATTCTATTATAAATGATGTTACATACAAATACATTTTATAATCAAATAGTCTGTTGTTCATACCACAAAAGTTAAGCATCATATCTAATTAAAGTACCCAAAACCTTTAGTTTGATTTTACACAAACTGATCGACTTTAATAAAACTGTCTGCCTCCCCTTCCCCCAGGAAAACACTAGTTCCTACTCCCCTGCGAAGAAAGCTGTATCAGTTAGAGACCATGCCTGCTTTTTCACACAGTTGTGTGACATCTGTGTTGGGCATGGAAATGTGTGGTGCTTGTTAGTATTAAGAGTAGCATTTTTTGGTCTGTAAGCCCTGCCACTTTTGGTTATGATAGCTCTTATAACATAATGTTGGAGGCATTGTTATGAAGTAATAATTACATCCCCAACATACATGAATACTAGGTCACTGCGAATGCTATGCCTACAGGAACATTCTCGTATAGTCCCAACTCCCAAACACAAACAAGTCATACACCACAACTTGATGACAGATGTGTTATGTAGCATTACAGACGAGCCATCAACAATTACTCGCTGCATTGGGAGTGCACTACAAGTAGTCCATTCCACAGTCTGGGATGTTTGATGCGATCAATGTTTGCTCTTTTCCAGTCACAGGATGTTCAAGAACTAGGATTACAGGATTTTCAACCCAGAAAAGAATATTCTCGGTGGTATCTTCAAAATACTGTTAACAACCCTGGCTTTTCAAGCAAGGTACTGTTTACCGATTAGTCCACCTTCGGTATCGCTGGTGTAAGAAACAGCAACAGATATTNGCATGGAAATGTGTGGTGCTTGTTAGTATTAAGAGTAGCATTTTTTGGTCTGTAAGCCCTGCCACTTTTGGTTATGATAGCTCTTATAACATAATGTTGGAGGCATTGTTATGAAGTAATAATTACATCCCCAACATACATGAATACTAGGTCACTGCGAATGCTATGCCTACAGGAACATTCTCGTATAGTCCCAACTCCCAAACACAAACAAGGCATACACCACAACTTGATGGCAGATGTGTTATGTAGCATTACAGACGAGCCATCAACAATTACTCGCTGCATTGGGAGTGCACTACAAGTAGTCCATTCCACAGTCTGGGATGTTTTATGCGATCAATGTTTGCTCCTTTCCAGTCACAGGATGTTCAAGAACTAGGATCACAGGATTTTCAACCCAGAGATGAATATTCTCGGTGGTATCTTCAAAAGATTGTTAACAACCCTGGCTTTTGAAGCAAGGTACTGTTTACCGATTAGTCCACCTTCGGTATCGCTGGTGTAAGAAACAGCAACAGATATCCATAGGCTGATAAAAAATCCCGAGGTCATATCAGTAAGAGGCTACCAACATAGGTTCTCTATTAACGAATTGATCGTTATATTTGGTGATTACATTATGGGACCATACATGCTTCCTGGAGGGCTGATGTCACAACACTAGCTTGTGTTTCTGTGAGATACACTGCCAGAGTTGTTCAAAGAAATACCGCTAGATGTACACACAATTATGTGGTTCCAACATGATTGTGCCCCTCCGCATTATGGACAAGGAGCATGGCAGCTCCTTTACCATTTATACCCAGACATATGAATCTGTCATTCAGGTCCTTTTCCATAGCTGGCTCGGTCTTCTGATTTTAACCCATTAGAATCTTTTTATGGGGTTATGTGAAGGTGCAGATGTACCAGACACCTGTGACGAGTGTTGAAGGCTTGATATGAATGGTTGTGTGTACCATCAGAGACATCGCAGACAACCCACGCATGTTATTGAATGTGCGTCAATCCCTGCTCCCACGATTTTATTCGTGAAGTGACAACAGCGGAGGGCCCTTCAATTCAATCACTGTTATAAACGAAACTCGCTCTAAGCGACTTTAAACTGTTTCCTGCATTGATACCGAGTGTCAAGGCGGCATGTTTCGCAACCATGAATTACATCAATCAAATGCACTGCCGAATGCTGGGACATTCCAGAAGTCTTTCGATGGCGCTTCCAAAATGGTAGTATCGATAAAGCTAGTGTTATTTATGATTAAAGATCAAAGGCCCTACATGATTACATGTACACGATTATATTTCGATACCACAATTCTAATAAATTCTTGATTATTTTTTCAATGTATCACATGTTATCATATATATCTTACACAATTTTAACTTTTATGAAGGCTGAAATATTAATACTCATTATTTTTTCTTACAGTGAAGCATTTTGTAGAAAATTTGTAGAACCCATATTCATCCCACATGAGTTTTGTTCGTTGAATAAAATTATTAGCATGCCACTATGAAATTGTCGAAGAGTTGTAGTAAACTAAATACTGTAAAAATTACATCGTTAAAAAATTTATCATTGAGAGGCTCTGTTTCATTCCAGATGAGTTCTATTTGAACTACCCTCTAAAAGAACTCCCACTTTTCTATGCCTGTACTAAAATGCAAAATAAAAACACAATCATGCTCATACAGCTACAGACATGTGGTGTTACCTAATGGTGTTTGGTTGTGTCTGGCGGTGAATCTGATCCAGTATGAGACAGAAAACGGCGTTTCGTTCTTGATATTCTTTTTGTTCTGGACGAGAGCGACATGCAAGCTGACCACAGGCCGTGCCATCAGCAACACGACGTGTCCGGAGTCGCTCGCCCCGACTGCAACATCTGGCAACACAGCACACGACCCGTCAGTACACCGCAGCAGTGACCAACCACTTTTCATGTAACGATGTGATGTGACGAAACAACACTGAGGTCTAACCTAAAAGTGTACTTTATCTGCAAGATCATCATTTTAAATATGTTGGGAATTCAAGAGCAGTGAGCTCATTTTTTATTTTCACTGGAAAATTGATATCACACCTTCAAGAAGGCCAACACTTTTTTCAAAAAACTTTTCCTTTTCAACACAAATCTTGCACAAAAATTCGTAAATTAAACAATTAACATATATATAACAACAAAAAGTATGGTTTTAGTTATTAACATCCATAAACTTACCTTGATATCAAAATATTGTTCTGCATGAACTGTCCCAGATATTTTCCCCTAATTAATAACATTTCAGTATTATAATAATAACAAATTGAAAGCATAATAAACACTTATTTGCAAAAAAAATTGATCACCATGAATGAATCGCCCAAGTAAAACGAAGGTTGCCACACAGTATCGTCATAGCTCGAAATGTGACCCATTTCAATTTAATGCATTTTGCTACCACGGATGTGCCACTAGGGGGCATACAGTTCCCTCAACCATTAATAGTTGCAAGACACCAAATAAGGCCTTAATAGCAGTGTGAGCAGCCAGAGCCACAGAGCCATGTTCAGTGAACATGCTGCATACCCCGAAGGTGCATTCGATAATCCTCTTCCCAGCTGGATGAGTTTGAGAAATGCCACATCGTCGGGTTCCGAGAGGGAGGTTGGATATTTCGGTTCATTGCTGGCCATTTGAACCACTCTGCCTACACTGTGAGGTGGTGTTGGACGCAGTGGGAACAGAAGGATTCACACACCGGCCAGAACGTTCGGGTGAACCCCGGTAGACTACCAGCAGGGAGGATCATTTTATCGTGTGAAATGCTGTAAGCACTCCACAGACGTTACAATGCACCATCTAGGAACACGTAACGGCAGCTGGGGATATGCCTGTGTACGCCAGTACACTATCCAGGCGGTTATCATGGCGGGAACTGTCATCGCATTGTCCCTTATGATGTCTGCCATTATGACCTGAGCATCGCTGATCATGTGTGACATTCTGCTGGGAATGGGCAGCATGGTGGTTTGCAAATTGGCGACGAGTGGTATTCAGCGACGAATCACAGTTCTATCTGGATACATAAGACTGCCGAATTCGAGTTTGGAGATATCCTGAATAGCGCTGTGTTCCACTCTTCATTGTAGAGTAGCACACCGCCCCAACAAGAAGTGTCGTGGTTTAGGATGCCATTTCCTACGAATCCTGCACCCCACCGGTGGTGATTGAAGGAACTCTGATGGTGCTGCGATACATCCAGGAAATTCTTCGGCCATATGCACTTCCCTTCTTGGTGCAGCTTGACGACCTCGTTTTCCAGCAGGATAATGCACGGTGTCTCTGGCCTGCCTTCGTAAAGTCAACATGCTTCCTTGGCCAGCAATGAAGAACATTTGGGAGTAGATTGGACAGCAACTTTTGCTAGAGGTAACTACGACGGATTTGGAGTGTCATTTGCGCCAGCTGTGGCAGGATTTTCCTCAGGAGAACATCCGATGTCTGTATGCCTCCATGTCCGACTGCATCGCCACCTGTCTTCATGGTATGGGTGGTCCAACATCATACTAAGTGCATCCTGCAAGTGTTGGTCCCCTGCAATAATACTTGGCGTGGTACAATATTAAGTTTTCTGTATACGTACTACCATGTCTTGTGCCTATACACACTTACATGCCCCTGCGATGGCACCTTCAGGGAAATCGATTTTTTTATGCAAATGAATGTATATTGAAAAGTTTTATAATTACTTATGGAACCATTTTTAGCCTGCTTTCGTATGGAAAGGTAGGCTTTTGAAATCATCCGAATGTCTCTCTGGATGTATGCTCCACCTTATAACTTTTCAATCGCTGAACAGATTGTAATAAACTTTGTAAGATATGTTGCCATTAACGACCATCTCTATGTAACCTTTTATAAAAGCACATTTATTTTTGGATTTTTAAAAATCTGTAAGCGCAAACTTGTGAGTGTAAATCTAACAATCTCGCATCTGTAACCAATCACAGACTGGACAGGAGATGACAAACAACAGAATGGCTCAGCAATCGTGAGATAGCTGCGGCGATGTGCGTGCGTCTTCCCCCTTCTCCCTTACTCAACTTATGATCACTTTAAGCTAAACTCTTGTGCTGAAATTCGTTTATGGCAAGGGAAATTGTAAACTGCGGCAATTACCAACATATGATTATAATGACTTATTCCAATTGTGGTTATTATGCATTAGTTCTGTATGCACTCTTAGTTACAATATTTCAGATATATAAACACACATTTTAAAAGCATTTGCTTATTACTTTAGGTACAAAATATACATATTCTTTATCATTGTTGTGCTCATATATGCACCAGAGACAAACAGCAGACTTTTGTGCATTTCTGCGAGTGACAAGATGATTGACGAATGTTTGTTTCTGAAAGTTACTTTATAATATTTTCAACTATTTGTTGTGATTTAGATTCTTTATTACAAAATAACTTATTTGAAACATCGTTTAAGGTATTTGGAATATAGCAATTCTATGCAAAAATCAAAACATCCTATTTGAAGATTTGCAGAAATCATTAAGTTTTACTCCCGACAATTGGGGTCACATTGGACAGAATAGGGTGATACTACGCTCAGCTGTCCAATGTATCCACATGTCTAACCAACCTGTGTATCCTTTTGTTTAACCAATGTCTTCCCACTTTTTATTTGCTACAAATATGTATCAGAAAAATATGTTTTATTTTTGGTTTACAATAAGAACAACTTACAAAAGGCGTACAGAAAGGCAGTCGAGGAAGTGGTTGAAAGGGGCACACTGCTCTGTATTGCGGCTGCCCAACATGTAGTGAAGAAGGCACATTTGGGTTATTTAGTTCAAAAAGCGAAAGAATGTGGCCTTTTCAACATGACATGCAGACAGACAAGTTATTCCGGATGCAAACGAGAAAATTGAATAACGCTTTCATCTCTGACGGTACCGATACTGCGACGAAGTTTATGCGTTCAACTACAATTTGCGGTTACATGAGAAGAGTTCATGTCCGAAGAACCCATCTCGTGTGGTTTTGACTGTAAAAACTGTCCTAGGCAGTTCACACGAGGCGATAACTTGAATAGACATGCCAATATCTTTAAATATAGTGTTCGTTCTCCTACCGAGAGATGACATGTGACATCACTTCCGCCTTTTAACAATATACTGCAGAATATGTTCACAGAAGTTGAGGGAAATTTAGTTAATACAAGCGATGAACAGCTTGCCATACAATCGGTTCGTATGAAATATACAGTTGCTAAACTGACACATGAACTGAACGAGCTTCGAGATAATAACGTTACATCAGTCGTTGCGAAGACTAATGTTGCCAACGATACTCCTCCTACCAAAGAAAAGATACTCGTTGATATTCGTGCTGACGAAGAAGTGGATAATGCCCCTGATGAAAAGAGAACAGCCAAGGATACGATAATGCAGATAGTGTTGGTGGTGAAAAAAATGGCGATATTTTCGATTTTCTCACACATCACCTATCGGCTTTGCTGGAAAAAATGGCATGAAGAATGCATAAGACGACAATAACACCGACTACATATTTCACGAAGACCCTAATGAAGTTGTTGACAGACTCAGACATTTTGCAATAAGGTGGAAATTTCTTGCACAGTAAGGATATATCTTCAATTATCGATGAACTTATGGAAAGGGGCTACATCGCATTATAGGCGTGTGGTTAACACCCAACCATCTCTCATGCTGTGCAAATATCACAGAAATGTAAAGACCGAATACATGATAAAGTAGGATAGTAAATTTGTGTACTCATATTTGTGAACTTTCAATTTCTTGAACCTCACCCTACTGATTTTCTAACAGACTTAATTAAGTAGGGTATAAAATCGAATTCAAGAGTCTGTTTTAACTAAACATTTTGCTAGAAAATGTGCTAGGAGAAATATGGTTCAATCTGATTATGAATTTATCGGGCTGTTTGAAGTGTGCTGAGTTTTAGACAAACAAACTGACGAGAGAATTTTTTTGAGGAATGATGGATATTTTTTTAGGAATTGGGAACCTTTTTGGGGAATAAGGAATAATTTTGAGGAAAGTTATTGATATATGTTTGACAACTGGTTGGTTGGCTTGGTCAGTTGGTATGGCCCTTTGGTATGGTCGGCTGTGGTTGAAATGTCTGCGAAATTTTTGCGAAGTGTTTAGCAACAAGATTCGTATTAGGTGACATTTGTTAGATTGGTTGTCATCATCTGCTGTTAAAGATTGATGTTTTTGACCAGTGTTATAATCAGTTTGGCAGAAGTTGGTCTCGACAGCAGGGAGTCTTGGGTAGAGATAGTCTTGGGCGGAGTCAGTCTTGTATGGAGTCAGTCTTGAGTGGAGTCAGTCTTGGGTGGAGTTAGTCTTTGGTGGATTTAATCTTGGGTGGAGTTTCAGTCGTTGACTGGTCTGGTTGGTCGGCTTTTATAGTCCTTCGGTATGGTCCTTTGTTATGGTTCTTTGGTAAAGTCTGCTAGTAATGGTCAGTCTATATTACTGGTCGGCTGGTCGTCATGATCGATTATTAAGGTTTGCTGATCTTGATTGTTGTTAGACTGGTCTACTGTAATGGTCGTTTGGTATGGACAGTTCGTCTGGTTTGCTTGTGTGGTTAGCTGGTGTGTATTGTACACATTTTTAGCTTATATTGTGCTGTTTGTCTGGCCCGTTTGAATTAATAAGTTTTTGTACTTTATTGTGAATTTGGAGTAAGGTATTTTTGTGGCAAAGCGTTGTTTATTAGTTCGCCTTCCTCAATTCTGAGTTACGAATGAACTATTGGTTTGAGATATTGAAAGAAAGAAATAAGGAATACATAATTAATATTGTTTACTTTTTTTTAACGGGCGTTCCTGTCGTATAAAAATTACCAAGGGAAAAGAACATTTTTGTGACTATATATTAAATTCTTTAGATATTGGTTCCAGTGTTTGCTACTAGAGTTCTCTATAGTTTGTGTTTCAGACATAACCTTGGCCATGTACAAGCAAATAAATATTTGTATTTTGTGTGGTTTAATAGTTGGCTTAAATTTTAGTAGGTTATTGTAAAATTTCGTAAAGAGAAGGATAAAGAAAATATTTTAGTTTTATGAAATAACATCACAAATCACAGTGTGTGTGTAATTTAGTCAAGAGTTTGTTTCATCTATGTTGTGCTCTTTGGAGAGTCTTCTACTGTACTCTTTGATGCCCACCTTTTTCCTTCTTCACGACAAACATGTAGACGACATCTCGCCTTTTTGATAACTCTCAAGTAATCCACATCGTGGTGGGCATGTTATTGACTTTTACCGCCTAGTGGTGAGTAATGCAATTCTTTAATTTAGGCGATTGACGGGAAATGTTAAATTCTCACGGCAAAATGTTTTCTAACAGCCTTTATTTATCTTGTAGTGTGTGGGGCGGTTCCCGCAAGCCGGTTGTGAATATGGCCATTGAAAGCATGGGCCTGAGAGTGGTGTAAACTTCTTGACCTGGTGTTCGCCGGACTGCTACAGAACTCCAACCCAGGAATGATGCATGTTGAGATACTTTTGTTAAAAGTCTCGACCAGCCCTCAAAATATTTAACACGTTGAATGACTCCCTAAAGATAACATTGGAACTTTTAGTTGAAAAGAAAAACTGAAGTCAAAATAGTTTTTTTTTTAAGAAAGAAAAGGTGTAATTAATAACTTGGTAGATACAATGTGAAAGACTATTTATATATATTTATTTGTTTATTGTAAGGATATAGAGAGATATATATATATATTTGGTTATACCATGAATGAGATTACTGGATATACTCAAAACTTGTTCTGTTACCAATGTGTCATGCATATTTAGCGCAAGTAAATGCTTGCCAGCCCAAAAAAGGAAATCTTTTTCTTCGCCTTTCTCTCGTTTAAATCTAAAAGGTGGTAAATCTTGTCCTGTGGTTCAAAAAAGTACATATATTTAGTAAATTGATCAAATAAAAAAAATGTTTTTGAAGTTCAAAAAAAGTTCCGCACGCATGCATTGTGGGTCTCTTTAATACTATTTGTAGTGAGGTAGGCGATCCTAATCTTGCGAGACTCGGCCATATGTTGTTACTTTGTTATGATTGTTGGTTTCCAAATGATAAGTTCAGGAAACCAGATCCGTCTGCCTCTGGGATCTCTTTGGGCGGTAATTGGGTCTGTTTAGACGTCAACCTTAATTTCAGGTAAACAGGGTTTTTATGGTTGGCTCGTATGGGTGCTTCACCTAGTTTGCCTGTCATGACTAGTTTGTATGGCTGGTTCATATGGTTGTTTGATATGGCCATTTCATGTAGCTGGTAAGTCTATTTGCTGTTCCTCTATCGCCAATAATGAGAAAATATTTTTCAAATAGGCTTATAAATGGGATATACCATAGTCAGATATATCGAGATCATTCAAATTATGGCGACATTGTACATCTCAAGTTTCAAGGTCCTAGCCGTAATGGTTTACGAATAGCATCCACAACATAGGGAGTCCAGCTAGAGTAAACGATTGTACCATCAATGACAAAGTCGGAAAGTTGGTTGTAGATAACCTTCAAACAAACACTTCATCTTTGTACCTACACCCCGATAGCTCGCTGGTCCGAACTGATATTTGAAATTTTAGGCAGAGTTTTTACTTTTATGGGGAACTGTAGGTGTAGATGCAAGCACGTTCGACAATGCCCTGCAGAATTTTATGAAAGAGATGAACATTAAAAAAATTACTTAGCCAGACTGAATGCTGGAAACATCAGGGAAGAGAGTGAGATCTGTCACCTCTCACATCAGGCGAATACCTGTGATGTGGTGCACATTTGACGACATTAATTATCTGGAAAGGACGAGATATCACGCAACAACAACCAATCATGAGCGAGCAATGTGATTTAATCGTGAAATCACTAGCGCAGCTTAGTGGAAGTGTCGGGGGTTGAGTTGTAGTTTGTAAATGGTGGGAGAGAGATGAAGGGGCGGGGATTCGAGAGAACGCAAGTAATACGCTGGTGTGATGTAAGCCCACGATTCACTGTATAGGGTAGTTTGGTGGATGGGGATAGACTAGATAGTCAATTGAATAAAGTGGTGGGGAGCAGGGGTAACAGAATAATTATCAAATGGAAAACAGGAAAAATTGACTGGAGATTTGGGAGGGACACCACCTTGAGGAGGGATGGGGAAAGAGGGAATGGGTGTGCGTAAAGAAAGTTTAAGCAAGTGTTGAGTGAGAAGGAAGGGAAGAGTGTTGTGTGTGATGTAAAACCAATAAAATATATTATGGGTTGGGGGGATGGAGACAATTAAACTGCTAATAGAATCTTGCAGTGATTGGAGTGAGGGAGTGGGTAAAGGAGGGCCAATAAAAATTTTGGGGGGTGAGGGGAGGGGGTCAAAGGAATGTGAGTAATCTGACAAAAATTGGTGGGTGTCAATTCTTCTGCTGGTCTTCATGCTGGAAGCTTAGTCGCTTCACCCACCATTGAACCCTGGGCACCGTGCATGTAAGTTTTGAAGTTTTTCTTCAAAATTATTTGAAAAATTTTAATACAATTTTTTTTTTTTACATTTTTTTAATGTTTTGCAATTTTTTTGGGAGATTTTCGAGATTTTTTGGTTTAAGGTCACGAGCACGGGGTCAAGGACATGGGTGTGAGGTCATGGTTAAGGTGAACTAGATCCAATATGATGTTTGGGTGATGTCACAACATGCCGGTCGGCTGGCTCCTAGCTCCTTCCCCCATCCCTTTATGCCCAAACATTCAAAAGCTTAATAAATTTTAATGCTTTTTTTTATATTTTTTGTAATTTTTTTATCATTTTTCTAATGTTCTTTAAATATATATATTTGGAACCTTTAAGTTTAAAGTCGCTAGGATGAAAGGTCAAATGTCACGGTCAAAGTCATCAACAACCAAAATGATGGACAAGATGGCCGCCAGCTGCCCGTAATGACAGAGCATGAACTACTTCGAGCTCCAATGCCAGGCGCCATCTGTGCCCCATTTAAAATACATTGTGCCAGAAGGAACATAATCCTTCTACTAGTGGAGACAGGTTTTTCTTAACTATATACCCAGTGGGGTAGCCATTTTAGTGGATCGGCAGAGATATGCCCAGTGGGGTAGAAGTGTCTGGTGACCGTGAGAGGGGCGGAGGGACTGGTGGGGGTCTGTTCCAGGCATCCGGCGAGGCATGCTGGCATGGAGCTCCAAAACAAAATTAGACTAGTTTTATTTAAATATTTTCATAACGGGCTAACATCACGGATTCGACGACAAATGATTCGAAGTATTATCTTTGCCATATAGAGTGCGTTGCAACTCCAGTGATGGCCCAATGGCTGGGGACTCTAGTTATGTAAGCTTCGTTTGTTTTTGTTGTTGCCGTCGCATCCTAACCGCACAGCCAGAGCGCTGGCGCAAAAACAACTTAACCACCACGATACAACTACATGGGATTTTGCCATCCAGTAGGGCTAGGAGAAGGGGCCACCTCCGACTCTTACCCTCGATCCCCAACACGACTGGCCTTACCTGGCAAACTACTGGGCGAAAGAAAGATGAGTCTGGACGAATGGAATGTCGCGGGCGTCTAAACTGTGTACAAAAATTCTACTCACCTCTGTAACTATTGCTGTCGACATCAGCACTTTGCGAAATGAAAATGCCGAATCCTCTGATGTCTTCTCCCTCCTTCTCCACGTCTGCTGCTGCTATGCGCTGCGAGTAGTTGGTGTTCAACCCTGCTCTACTGCCGAGGTAGATGTAGATGGCGCCTTGCCCTCCGTCCTCGCCCGGGGCTCCCACGGCAATATCTGTATTGCAACACGAAGTACAGCATTACTGTCTTCTGTCGCAACGACGTCTTTCATAACAATAGTTACAAACTTACAGAAAGTGCACGTGTGCCTCAGAGAAGTTAAGAATTATTTAGCGCCGCGGAGGGGCAGCAGTTGACGCCGCGGCTAGAAGGATCGCCTTAAGGCGAAGTTGGCTTCATTCCCGACTGAGTCACTCCCAGATTTTTGCATGTGGGAATCGTGCCGGACAATGCCACTGGTCGGCGGGTTTTCCAGTCTAACTCTTTAGCACATATTTGTCTACGAAATAAATTTTAATTACTTGAAGTTTTTAATGCAGTTTTGTTGCTAACAATATAATTTGTATGGCAGATCTTTTAAATTTGTATATTGTAAGCTTACTTTTCATCTCGTGCTCAAGTGATACGTAAGGATAACACTACACATTAACATAGCTGCTAGGAAGTCGTTTTTAATCATTATAATTAATGTAACTTCTGATTAAAAAACTGTTGTGTCTCTCCAACACAGTGGCATTCATACATCTGACAAATATCTCAGACTTCATATTATGTTCAAGCGTATTCTGATTTGTTCAAACGTTCTTCCTTGCCGTCAGCCCACATAAACTATATCTGCATGGGAATTAAAAAAAAAAATATATATATATATATATATACACATATTTAGAAGTAAGTCACTGCTTACACAACCAAAATGCGAACTTCTGCAACTCGTAAATTTTTCTTCTACTTCCCATTTCCCTTGCATTCCGGCGCTGCTCCATATAGTCTATTCACGGTTTCTTCATACTTTTTGAAACAAACCTTTGAAAAATCACCCCATGTGTGACGTGTTTGGTTCTTCCCTGAGTATTCCATGTATCGCGAGCGTTTTGTACTTGTGTTAACATAAAATTACTTCATTTTGGTTTAAATTTTACTATCATTTATATTCTATCTATACATTGTGATATTTCGTTCGTAATTAATGTGAATAAAAGCAGAGATAAAACAGGTGTGTTGGTTATGCTTAGTAAGACATAGTTCTTACGCAGAACGTTATCACACTGAGTGTGCACGAACGCGGTGCACTGTCACGTGGGTGTAATTCTTTATGCCTAGCTAGGCTTAGTCTGCATGGAACGGAGCAATATCCTGGAAAGCAGAACTTAAGCAGGGCTTCAGAAAAGTTGTAAGTAACAGTGGATGAACTATACTCGCCTCTATTCACTCTCATTGGCTCTCAACATCTCTATGTTAACAGCCACCTAACCCTCTCCACTGCACTCATACTTGGTGTGAGTAAGTATCTCCCGCGTGTGCTAAGCCTATTTCATAATAGCTTCAATATTTAAACATTTTGGAATGTACTGCCACCAAAAAATCATTGTATGTATAATGTATATCTCAGAATATATTTACCGATTACCATTAAATCTTTTGAAAACTTTTTTTTTGCAAATAATTTTTTTGGCAAACACCTGGTTTTGCTAGCATATCCTTTCATCAAATATACTGAAGTATATGTTGAGATGAAAGTATGCTAATTATATCGTTAACTAGCCTATTTGTTGATCTTTCGGTCCAAATAATCCGACACAATGGCTTTGAACTGTTTAACGACGGTCCTACATAACTGTGCTGCAGCTGAATATGTTTTTGTGTTTCTTTTTAACTTCGGGTAAACCTTCTTTTTTATGGTATGTTACTTTCGACTTGCTCAGTATTTCACATTACTCATGAGTAAGTTGGCAGGAAAGGGAAAAATAAGTTAACTAGCTTTAACCAAGTTAACCAAATTATATTTGCAAAAGCACCTGTAATATAGTTGTTATGGAATTTGACTCTCAAGGCGATCTCGGACGGTGAATCTTCTTCTGTGCACTGAATGATAATAAGGCGTTAATAATACATACTTACATAAACATAGGAGCTATGGTATACAGTATTGATTTTTTAAAAGCCCACAAACTTTCAACATACTGTTTGCCGTTATGAGTATAAGTATGTCAGCTGTAGATAGAATTGAGGAAGACATAAAATTTAAAAAATTACATAATCCGAACTCATCTCAGTGAGGAAAAATGTTTAAAAAAAATACTTTCGTGAGTTTGCACTTATCATTTTCACAGTTTCACAAGTAGAAAATACATCAATACGCTTTATACTGTTCTAACTGACAAGGAAATAATATAAATATGTGCTAGTTGTTGGAGATACAAAGTTAATGACTGCCAGCTCTATACATGGGGTCCATGTTTGCTATGCTCATCTACGCATTCTCTAAGTGATAAACATGCTAATAGGCCGGTTACTGTGATGTAACTGGAATCTCCATCTCTTACAGCAGTTGGTATACTGGCGTGTGCGCCATACTCTATAGAAGATTGTACAAGAGCAACAAGTGTATCGGCAGGAGCGGTGGTGGGGCAACGTCATCCTCCCTGCGAATTACAGCCACAAACGCCAACAAAATAGCGTTACTTACAACCATCGTGCCGGAAAGCCACTCGCCAATCAGCGGCTGGTAACTTGCTTGCCAGCATGCAGTCCAGCCAATAAGAAACCTTTCGCAGAATGCAGTAGCCAATCAGACACAAGGCTCGCTTCCAGAACCTCACACAGCCAATAAGATAGCCAACATCAAAATAACCGCCTCGACATTTGGTCTCTGTATACTTACCTACTCGGTAGTTGAACTAAGGGTGCACATCCCGGACACAGATTGCCCCGCCCCCCTCCCAACTCCTCTGTTGGTCATGTCAGCTGACAAACACTTAGAATTACTTTTTATAACATGAAAATTACTATAAAATGCTGTATGTTGGCATCGTACCGGTTACTACGACTCTCATAATTACTTCACTGTTATACAATTTACTATTGTTATCTTGAATTTACATTTTCATAGATTGTACACGCAGATTAGGGCCCAATTATAAATAACCACCTTCCGCTCCCCCTGCCCATACTCAGAGGCATTCAACTCAAATTCGAATGGCCTACTTGGCAAACCTATTATGCACATTAATAGCTTCCTGGTGTTCTAAATGAAAACTCTGCAGCCTACAGTCGGTTCACGACTGGAAGAAATTTTTGAAAATCAGCCTATGAAAAAACACCCTAGCCGTTAGCGACATGCATATAACATTACAAACAGCGGCGAGAGCGGATACAGTTATGCCATTAGGTTGCCAGCACAAAGAGAGGAAAAAGTTCCAAAGTTTTAACGTAATTGTTAATTTATCGCTTACAAATGGGTGTCGAAAAGACTTGTATCGTATTATGTCAATTATTAATGACGTGATGCTAACGAATTTAGATTTCGACGTTTCTTGCATAGTCACATGATCACGCTCAAGGTGAAAGTAACGCAGCCATTTGTTTACTAACCTTCGTTCCTTGTGTTGTTGATACACGTGCCAGAGAATTTGTGCGATTATCTTGTTTAACCTATAATAATTCATTTATTTGTCTTGTTTTACTAATATCCACTCTTTATTATTTGATTTTTAATAACATATGATTTTAATTTGTGCTCACTTTCTCGTTTTGTTTTTGTGTTTCGTGAACATGTCTTTCCTTTGCCACTCTATTCTAACGTTGCAGTATTTGCCCATAAGAATTGTTTTCACATTGTCGAAGATGTAGAATCCTTCACTCGCAAACTCTGCCGTCCTGTCGAAAACCGTCACAACAATTTTTAAATAACGTTTTACAATTGCGCGAAACATCCGACTCAGTATGCCACCACGCCATTTTAACGTCTGTAGCAATTTCGATCAATACTGAAGATCTTGCCTTCGATGTACGGGAATTTATCGAAAGTCACTAACAATCGATTGTAAATTGACAACAACTATCGATTCATCAAAATACTCACATTTTTTGTTTATAGAATGAAATGTTTTTCGCTGGCATCGCATATTATTTTGTGTGAAATTCTCAAGATTAAAAACTTTACACTTGTGGAATATCCATTAATAATATATACATGACTTTTATAATGGGTATGTGCATGTACGAACGCATGTACACACACAGTGGAATGTAAACATTGCATGTAAACATTGCCATGTGACTGCGACATGGCAATGTGTGTTTATTTTTGGCGGAAGGATACGAAATGGGCTTGAAAGTAGATCTTTAGCAGGGCTTCAAGAAAGTCTCTTTCAGTCGTGAACTGACTATATGAACAAACACGCCCGGCATAGCCACCAGGATATAATTAACAACCACCAGTAATATTTAATCTGTTGATATTAATTTTCTGAACTATACGCTGTTCTAAGCTCAACATGCATAAATTATTTAAATGTGGTTGATACGTACTCATTACATTGTAAAATATTTGTATAATTACAACTGACAAATTCTTGTATAAATAAAACATTTTGTTGATTCACAAAGTCATATTTTGTAAACATACACCATTTGTTCCTTTGTAAGAATAGCGTTTGTGTGAATAACGAAATAAGTTTGTGTTTTTACAAAGATACAGCTAATAGCAATGCCAAGCTTCACTCATCACTTGTGGGGCTTCAAAACATTCCGAGAATGGCTTGAGGAGTGTTGCCCTTTTGAACAGCTTCGAAGAATATTATTACTGTTTTTAACATCAATAAAGCGGCCAATTTAATTATGCCCAACATAAAATGATGTTTAGACTTTAATTTCATAGTTCATTGAAGTATTTTAATATTCCTTGTTGAAAGAGTATGGACAGCGGATTCGGGGCTTAAATTTTAGATAAAGTATTACAGAAAAAAAATGGATTTCAGCTTAAATTATTTTATCTCATAATTGCCCAGAAAATAAGTGCAAAAATATTGGAACTATGAAATGAAAAGTGGCGAGAATAACGAGAATAACTGTGTTTTATATATATTGGAGTTACAGTAAAAATTCTTGTAAGAGCAATTTACATTTTTTGTATAAAAACTTAATTTTAAAAGTTAAAATAAATTGTGTAAATCTGTTGCATTTGTACACTTACAATATGCAACAGCTGCACTGTTATATAACGATTCTGGTAGAAATACTGATATCCAGTAACTGCTCATACCATCTCAGAAATTCCATGTTAATGTGTGTGCTAATGGCCAAGAATCATTTTATGGTGAGAAGTAACTCCTTACCTTTGGCAAAGTCAGGGCAAAGTCGATTTTGACTGGTTTTAAAATAATATGTTCCCCGAAGTTATGGGTTTGCAACATTAATTTTGTAACAGTATAGGCCAGGTTTTATACATGTAGGTCAATTCAGCTGTGATAGTACAAAAACGCAATTTTCACTTAAATCTTTTAAGAATTGTTCAGAATTATTTCTTAATACGTATTTTGTATTCGATAATGTTTCCTAGACAGCTAAATGTAAAGATTTTGTTGCAAAATACAAGTACATTTACATAGTTTCGCATGGCTTGCTTTGAATAAAAGATGATAAGTGACAAAAATAAGCAACAGGATGCAGGGACAAAGAAAATAAAAGCTCTCCAAAAATTCGACAGCTCTCGACAGCATTCATTTTCTCCTGTATGTACAAAGTTGCCTCTTATTTTTTTTGCATTGGACCTAAATACTTCTTGTAATTAAGTGACAAACTATTTACATCTCCAACGCGAACTCAGCAGAAACTTGCTATTCTCTTTTGACGGTAAAATACCGCATATTACCACTAAAAGGAGATTAAATTATTGAAAGCACTTATAATCTATTAAAATAGAACACGATATATGGATGCATCTGTGGTGCAGTGGAATTTTGTGTACTTGCTTCTATTGTAGTGGTTTGGGGTTCAATTCCTGTCACCCTTATTGAGATTTTCGAAGTCGTAGTTAGGTTGGGACATGCCTGACTGGGCAACATAAAGTATGTTCCATGCAATCCTGGTGGAGCCACAATTTGTATACTAAAAAACTGCTTTGTGTCATCAAGCAGATAAATTACTTTGTGTAAGTTCAAATGGTAGCTTGTGATTTTGCAGGAAAATAATTTTAAAATTACTACACTCGTAATTCTACAGTGCATCTGCCAGCAAGCAGTTTTTTGTACAAATAGTGAATACATATAATGTAAATTTTTCAAGCAAAGTCTTGTAAAATTTAAAAAAATAATTTTGTAGTGTTAACTAGAATATTTTTTGGTAACTAGTTTCCAAGCCAGCACAAATGGAAGGGGTCAGAATCTGTTTCGAACGGACAGCTGCCTGGAAGTACACGATATTAACACTGAGGCACACTTGCATCAAGAAACTACGCAGTTAGGCTATGTTTCATGGATAAATGTAATGGAGTTTTACTCATTGCCTCAGAGAGTTAAATAGATTTTCAAGAAGGTACAAATCTCGGAGTTTTGTGGGCAATTCCAGACACGTGAATACTCCTATCTATCCCGTCAATTATTCACATCTGCAGAGAAGAGAATTGTCGGCGTGGAATAAAAGTATCGGAATGTTATGTTCTTTGGTAAGATTATGAGCGTAAGACAAACTGTGGTTGCCCAGTAGCTGATTATAGCACTTGTGGTTCAATTTTACAGTTGCTTTAACCAAAGTACCCATTTCAGCACAGTTGAAATACAGGAAGAACATCAAAGAACTAAACCTTGCACACTGTCCTCACGGAAAGGTTCTTGAGGTCAGCGATGAACACGATGCTTGATATCATTTCCGTACAGGCATTATGAAATTCATCTGACCAGTTGACAACGGTTCTAGTCACGAATAGAAAGATGTATTTGTCTCTTTGCGTACTGTAACCGGATGAGTTTGCAAGCCGATGTGAGGATTGTCCTTTCACACGCCACACTGCTTCACAAGTCCATTCCACGCAGTTCGCTGACTAGTGTTCCCACAGGACTTGGCTTCGTAGGACCTGCGTTGACTTCAAGTAACAATAATGGCCTGAAAGCGAAGTGATTTGTATTCGCAAACTGTGAAACTAGCTGGCGATACCTGTCCATCAGTGTCGTCTTTCGGCCACAATTATATTCCTGTATAACGCGAACTGTTGCCAGTTCTGGTAGACCCGTATGACCTTGCGGTTCGAAGCACCTGCAAATTAGGCTGCTCCATTAAAAATTATGGCTTTTGGCACGCCAAAATATAATCATACTTCTTTGCCAATTGTTAAGATCTGCTTAAGCCCCAGTTTTTACACATCGAATGAGACATACACAACAGTATACCAGAATAGCACATCACGTGGTTACTGCCACCGTCTTAACATGCAACGTGACGTACATTTTGTTTGTAAAAATGTATTTCCTTATTCTAGTCTAATAAAACTATTGACTTAAAATTTAAATTACTGTACAAATTCAAGTATTAAAATAAATAAATAAAAATGTATATATATGCAGCTTTTAACACAGCGGCAATATTAGCGAAAGCCATTGAAACTATGTGTATATTTACCTTGAAAGCCATCGTAGTTAAAATCGTCGATGCAGGACACACTTCGCCCAAACTGCGCATAACTGATATTCATCCCCTGAATTATCTGCATCTATCAGATAACACCATTTGTAAATTACCATTTTACCTGCGATGCATAACACATGCTTTCTGTAACATTACCATTTATTTCATTTACCAATGATGGTTTAGAGCTTTAAAAATACCATAGAATATAATGTATAATGTGTACGAACAAAATTACTTACATAGGGTTTATAAGTTCTGAAATCGTCAACATAATACATGCAAGGCATAATACAAATATTGTCATGTCTATACACGAAATTAAAAAGTTGGTAACTCCACTATGACATTCTCAAAGTAGAAGTTAATCTTCAGACCCACAAATTTCGCAGGCCAGTACTTGAACTATTAAAGCACAAGGAACCAGCTATAAAAATTGATCATTAGTTGATGTAGTTGAATAACTAAAGCATTAAAAAAATTTCGTTCTCAATACTGCGAGCTAATTCTGATAAAATTAAACCCAATTAATTCATTACACTTGAAAATCCTCATAAGGACTTTTTCATATTGCTTAAATTAAGTATTGGCAGCAATCCACAATTAATGCATTGCAGTGAATTGTGAGCATTTCTCCATCATTTCCTTATTTACAAACACCCTCCCACTCCAAAATATTTTTGGCATTTCAAACCCACGTGCATGTACGGAAATGAATAAAAAGGCATATTTGTTAACTGCTTGGTCGTATGGCGTTTTCTTTCAACAGCCGTACGGAATCCATATATCAGTTAAATTATTACCAATACATTTCTCCAGTTCCACTGTTCCTTATCAGAGTTCGCCTATGCACTAAAATATATTTATATTAATGTATAATATGCTTTAGGCATATTTTATACATTAGAGTACAATATGGATATATATTTATATTATCATATAACATGCATACATGCATATAAAATATGCATTGGCGACGGTATCTGTGGGTTTTATATTATCCCCGGGGTCCTTGCTGGTGCGAACAGAGTATGAGTGTTTTCTTAGGGTGCTCCCATTTTTTTTCTAAATATATATAAGACATCTGTATTTTCTCTCTGAGTTAAACGGGTAAAAATTTTTTTATGGACGACCGCTTATCCATTCTGAGTGATGAACTGACTGATTCTTGGTCGACAAATTCCTAGAACCTCGATATCTTCTACTGGAAAACTGGTGGGTTGAACTGCGTTTCCGACGGCTGACTCGAGAAAATAAAAAAAAATTTCACACGTCGGTTACTCTTCGGCATTGATCTGCGTTGATTAACATTAGTATTGCGCAATTTATTTTAAAGGACGAAAATATCGTCTTGGGCGGCCCAACCACCCACACCAGTACTTTTTTTTTCAGGGGACACCGTGTGTTTTGAGTTGAGAGAGAGAGCTTAGCAGCTGAAATGGGTGAGGGCGTTTAGGTCGGCGAAGAAGACCAAGTGTCCCGAGAAAATCTGCCATACATCGCCAAGTCCATCACGGATGATACTGTTCACAATGACATCTATCACGTTTCCCACATGCGCGAAAATACAGGTGCGACCTCTGTCGGGAATCGAACCTAGCTCGCCTTGATGGGAGGCGTGCGCTCTGGTAGCTGTGCAACTGCTGTCGAGGGGATGGCGTGAAGTATTGAGCGTGCCTGTCCTGAGTCGGTGCCAAATAATCATTATAGAAAGGTTGCCTGATCTCCACAGCCACGTTTCGTGGTTCTCTGGGATGGTGATTATCGCAGTGTTCACGGAACAGTTTGTAAAAATTTATGCATCGGGAATAGAGCTTGCATTTATTGCTACCGTCATTTTAATTAAATAAAGAATTACTATATCTCTGGTGAATGACTGAGGTGCGATGTTGAGAACTTTTACTTGTGTAAGTATAAGATCGTTTTCGCCCTAGGGCACAAGGCATTATTAACAAACATGGGTATGTGCCTAGACTTAATCGCCATGATTCAAACCAAATTTGATGCATATTTACAATCACATACATATTCATGATCTTATCGTCATCTCTGTTATACTGGACAGTGAGGTTTTCATATTAGATTTTTTTTTTTTTCGTAAATATTTAAAGTGATGTTTTTCCATCGTACTTGGTATTGACGGCAGTCGTATTTCAACGATTTTTTCCCTAGTCGATACATATCAGGGTTCATGGGTGGCTATTTTTACATGACATGCTCCCCCGTCAATTGTACTGCTAATCACAATCGAAGCAACGCTGCTCACTGTGTGTTGTGAGAATATTCTGTAAATACAACATGTTATAGGGAGTCATATCTGAGTGATTTTTTCTAAGTTTCTTCAGCGAAAAAGGGAAGGGCCATGTATACGATAATGAAGACAGTGTTGATGGTGAAAACAGTAGAGATTCTTTTTCGACGTCCTCACACATCTCCTCAGCGGCTTTTCTGAAAAATTTGTCGTTAATAATGCAGAATACGACAAGAACACCGACTACATATTTCCTGAAGACCCCAAAGAACTTGTTGATAGACTCAGACATTTGATTGCCTTGCACAGTAAGGAGATATATCTAATTATCTGTGAACTTAAGGAAAGGGGTTACATCGAATGAAACCATTGTGTACTATCTATCATCTGCAATCATCAGAGTAATGCAAAGATCGAATACATGATAAATTAGGATAATACATTTATATGTTCTTAGTTGTGCACTTTTAATTTATTGAACTTTATCCTACTGCTTTTCTGAAAAACTTATTATTTCAGTGGTGTATAAAATTGAATGCAATGGTCTGTTTTAAAGAAAAATTGAACGAGAAAGTTCGTTACTGGGAATATGTTTCAATCTGAAGTATTATGTCTTTCTCGGGCTGTTTAAGTTGGCTGAGTTTTGTTTGACAAACAAACTAACTGAGAAAGGAATGTTTTAGAAGGAATGAAAGGGCGAAAAACTGGGAATCAGGGAGTCGATATTGTCTCGTCGTGTTGGGGGGAAGAAGCAGTGTGGAGAATGGGCTGGTGTTGAGCCTGTGCAAAAGAAAGGATGCTGTACGCGTACTCTTGATGGGAAACGAGAACTATAGCCACTGCAGTCCCCCTCTTATGTGACACCGTGGAAGAGGTCATTGTTGCAAAATGGGCCTGGGGTCCCGTTTTCGATGGAGAGCCTGAACAGATGTGTTCAAATCTTCATAATTTCGCAGATCGCAGTAGGCTTTCTCAGCTAAATAATTTCTCCTGCATCCTGATATTTTTAAAATTTTGCATGGGTAATAAACCTCATATGCGTAAAGATAAATACAGTGAAATCCCGATATTTCGCATCCCGATTATTCGTATATCCCGCTAATTCATACAAATTTGCCGGTCCCTTGAGAAAATCCCTTTAATTCGTAAAAAAAACAATGCATTCCGGTCCCCTCGATAATACATATTTATTTCGGTGTTCGAGCTCAATTAAAATGTCTTATAATTGTTATTTACAACTTTAAAATCTCGTTAACTCGTAATGTTTTTAACCGTAGACTGTACACCAGCTCTAGATTTATGCAATTCGGGCAGAGTAAAAAAGATCGGAAGAGTACTGAGGGACGTAGGAGGGTTTGAAGGGCAGGAAATGACGCCGAGTAGGCTGTGAGGCAATGTGTCTGTGATTCTCAGAACTAAGAGGCGCCTTGGTGTCCGGCCTAGGGTTATGAGAGGGTAGGAAGGAGCAGAGCGAGTGAAAAGTTAGTCAGTTCAGTCTTAGCAATGCCTCCGAAAAGAGCTAATAAGTGTCTTTCCATTAGAGAAAAAAAAAAGAAATCATTTCTGCCGTGGCCGGTGGTGATAAATAAATTGACGTGTCATAACGTTATAACGTTAGTCCTTCCACAATAACATCAATTCTGAAGAACAAGGACAAGATCGCCTCCCAGACATCGGACAGCAAAGTAAAGCGCTTTAAGACTGGTGAGTATCCACAACTAGAAGAGAATTTAAAAAAAGTTTGTGCAAGCACGGAATTCGAATGTACCAGTTGGAGGAAACATTTAAAGAGAAAAAGTAAAAGTTTTCGCAGAAAAAAATGGGAATTAAAGACTTTCGTGGGAGTGATGGTTGGTTTGATATGTTTAAAAAAATTCACAGCATAAAATTGAAGAAGCTTAGTGGGGAAAGTGCGAGTGTATCGGCCGACGTTTGCTCTGAGTGGAAAGACGAATTGGGAGAAATAATCGATTCTTATGAGCCCAACAACATTTTTAATGCCGATGAGACGGGGTTATTTTACAAGTGTCTCCCCGACCGATCAATGTGTTTTAAGGAAGAAAAGTCTAATGGCGGAAAAAATAGTAAAGAACGTGTAACCATATTGTTGGTCGTCAACATGGATGGATCTGAGAAATTAAGACCGCTCATGATAGGCAAATCAGCCAAACCAAGATGTTTTAAAACCATAAAAACTTTTCCGATGACCTATCGTGCAAACAAAAAAGCGTGGATGACGGGCGAATTATTCAAGGAATGGATACGATCAGTGAATGCTGATATGGAGAAAAGGCAGCGAAAAATTCTACTTTTCATGGATAATTGTACGGCCCACAACAATACCCCACCGCTCAGTCATGTTAATGTTGTGTTTTTGCCTGCCAACACTACTTCTAAGCTGCAGCCTCTAGACCAGGGCATAATTAAAACGTTCAAAACCTTTTACCGCAAGGAAGTAGTGATGCAACTCCTTGACAGCATCGAGGATGGGGAAGATCATAAAATCACCTTATTTTCAGCCATGAACATTGCTCACAAGGCGTGGCAAAGTGTTAGCGAAAGCGCAATAAAAAACGGTTTTTGTGCTTATGGATTCACGAAGGTGGAACTTTCATCAGCAGTTACTGAACAAGACTTAGAATTCCCTGTGAATTGGAATTTGCCTTCCTCAAAATGAAGAAAATTCTATAGCGTTTGAAGATTT
>NQII01000103.1:732214-804674 GCA_002778355.1 Clitarchus hookeri | reverse complement strand
TGATGACGAAGATGATGTGCCGACAATTACACCTAAAGTGGCTAAACAATACATCAACAACGTGCGCCATTTCTTAGCGAAATCAGACGTTGGCGATGAAGTATTTTCTGCTTTGAACATGCTTGACAAAGCCATCGACAATACCCGTCTGCAAGGCTTGCACCAAAAGAAAATTACAAATTTTTTTAAAAGTATATTTTTAATGTATTTTTTATTGATGTAATTATTAATTTATATATAGTACATATGTATACATAATATGTAGCCATGCGTTTATCATTACATATTAATGCAAATTTGCATTAATATCGTTATTATGCATTTTTTCTTTTTTTGCTCCCGATTATTGGTAATCCCGCTAATTTGAATATCTCGATAATTCATATTTAACATTTAGTCCCTTGACAATACGAATTATCGGGATTCTACTGTATTTGTAATATATATTTTTGTGAATCTATTGCTTATGTACTTGCATTATACGAGATTTTATATCTTCGTGGCATCACGAGGGGCTGATAGAGCACAAATATGCTAGCAAGCATCATAACTTTTTCTGGGCATAATGGAGGTGCACAAAGTTTGTCGCAAAAATAGATACCGATAATGGGTGACTTAGCTCTCGCTTCTGCCAACATGCGTATGTATCTTTGCAAGTTCATAAAGAACTGAGGACTATTTTATAATCAGTGTTTCGCTCTGATATTATAACGCATACTCTATAATTTAAAAAAATTGTAATAGGGGACTGGACATTTTTTTTTCCTCAATTGTCAGGTTTTTAGGTGTGTGAACATAGACGTTTCCTCTGAAGGTTCAAGAACAATACAACTTAAAATACTAGGTTTTTCCCCCCTCGGAATATCGCTTTGATTCGGAAATATAAATATGTATAGTACTGTTCGGGGCATTAAATATATTCTCTTAATTTTTTTTCCCTATTTCTTTAATGGGTGGCTTGTTATCTGTTTCCATAATTTTGTTTCATGCGTGCGCACGCGTGTGTGTGTGAGTGTATATATATATATATATATATATATATATAACATTTTCGCACCGATTATATATGCATACATATATGTATAGAATAGGTGCAAAAATGTCTTAGGTTTTTCCATCGCAAGAAGGGTTAAATATTTTATTCATAAAAGGAGGTTTACACTCGTATTTGCAGATGTGAACTGGTCGAATATTCTGTTAGATTTTTTCCCTCTCAAACGGTTTAACATTAATTGACCACTGTGTACGTGGGCGTGGAAATATTTCTAAGTATTTGCTTCAGTGGATGAAAGGAGTCGTTCGTCGGATTACGAAGAGAATAATAATAACCTGTTTTGGTATATATTCGTAGAGTTATCAGACTGGGCAACAACGCAGCGTGTGCTCAATGGTAGCTTTAAATACCTGTAAAATTCTAAATGGTATCTCGGTATGCCTGAAATATACAAGGAGTTGCTGATACCAAACAAATCGTTGTGCGGAATATAGTGATTTTTTTAAAGTTAAAACGTATACATTTGTCTGCATTACATGTTGCAATTTTTTTATGTTTTTCGTCCTCGAAACGTGGCTGGCTCATGATTCTGAGATCCTGATGCTGCGGATTCGATGTGAGAGTAAATGGCGCAACCCCCTTCCTCTTATCATGAACACATATAAATAATTTTTTTCGTGGCTGTAATAGATTCTCGTAAAATAGTAGCGTGAGTTTACATTATGTAGGTGGTGTGCAAGCTAAAATAATAATAAAATTAATTTTTATACTATTTTGAGATGGAGCGAGTTACTTGGACATGCAAGAACAAGTAAGGACTCAACCTTTAAACCATCCCGGCATTCACCCGGAGTGATTTTGAAAATATAAATTCATGCCGAACGAGTCGAGTACCGAACCCGGGTCCCCATAAACATGGGTCTTCCCTGGTGTTGACTTATGCATGCAGATATCTATGTTTATTATCCTATGAATTAAAGTTGGCTTGTGTTAGAAATAAAACAGTCTGCTGGAGCGGCAAGTCTCCCCCTAGCGGCCAGTGCGCTAGGGCAGCGTTTCCCAAGCTTTTTTTTTTTCCGTGGCCCGGTTATTTTTAAGCTTTTCCTTCACGACCCACTAAAAACTTTTTTTTTGTGGATTCTGGTGTAGGAGCGCAATAAAACATGTTTATATGTATATTACAGTTTAATATTTAACAAAGAAGCCTTAACAAATGTCGTACAAAAATTATAATCAAATTAAAGCCAAACATTTTATTAATGAGAAGTGTGCAGTTGTTTCTTGTTAACTAAAAACTTTACGTTTGGAGGAAAACGTTTTAAGCAAGAATTTATTTACGAAAAAAATTGTACATAGAATTACATTTCTACATTGAAAAGGGATTAACATAGTTCTAAAATTTCATGATCTCCGTAATGCACTAGCTGCAACATGCTCAATTTTTTCGCACTTGTGAAGTCTTTCCTTATATATCTCAACGAGGTTGAATAGTTTTTCTTTACATTATAACATAACTGATATACTAAATATTTTATTTTCTTTAAATTAAAACAAAACTGATATACTAGATATTTTTCTTTGTCACATAACATACCTGCCAATCCGCCTGCACCAAACGAACTGCAAAAGTAATAAGGTAGTAGAAAACACGTTTGAACGTGATAACTGGTTTGACCTTGAGCGTTGTTGGAAGGCCGCATGTTCGTAATCAGTTGGTAGCGGAAGTTCTTATTAGTTGCGCTGCGTAGTCATCACTCCTAGGCAGGGCACAGGACATTTTCGTGCAGAATGGCTTTAAGGAGGGGAGTGAATCGGGTGAGACTGGAGAAATGCTCAAAACCCACAACTGTGGGTAGAATTATACTGCTGTGATTGATGTTGAAATTCAGTTTAAGAGCCATAAGAGTATCTTAGCAGTGGTGCTCGAGTGGGATGAAGGACAAGGAAAAGGAGACGGGGTTGCGCCAGAAGCGGCATTGCATATCTACTCACATGCTCACCTGATTCTCGGGATCAGCTTCTTTCTTGTTAATGTATATGTACACTGCACCTTCCCTGGAGTCTTGTTCTGAGTAGAGCGGCGAGCCCAGCACCAGGTCCTGTGAGCCGTCCCCGTTCAGGTCTGTGAGACACCAGGCTCTGTCGTAGATGTGTCCAGGCAGCTCGCCCTCACCTCGCCTAACCACCTGCTGACGGTTTGTGCTGCCGCGCACGGTCACCTGTACAACAGCAATACAGCCGCCGCTCACGTGCGATGTATGTTTCCCCGATATGTAGTAGCACGACTTCGTATTCTTATATTTCTCTCCACGTTGATTACAAATACTGTTCCTTCGTTTGTGTTATTTACAGCACCACTTATTTATTAACCTTAGTAATGTATTCGTTGTTGTAATATCTTGTGTAAATGAGGGTTAAAGTTGCAGACGTAACACTCTCGACGTAACGTTTCCTGCTTTTATTGCTTTTCTCTCGTCGTTTACAAACTCCAAAATAAAGTTTTCCAAGAACGTCACGTTCGAAAATCGTGTTCACAGTTAATAAAATATTTTCGGTTCCCCAAAGGGGACATCCAGCTGTTTCTACATATTGAAATCCAAAACTGTTTGCCAGCTGATGAGCTAAGTTCTAATTAATAATACAATCATACATATATAAACTTAAACACTTGTGTATTAACTAAGTTGTTTCTCACGAATAAAATGTAAACATAATTTGATATGAGTTTTTATATAAATAAATAAGGTTCTTTAACTGTTATGAGTGAATCCCAAGTTCAGTTATTTTATTCATATTGAATTTGTATTTATATCTATATAACCATAACGGACTATTGAAGTTATCTTCTGAGATAAGAATTGTTGGTACCTATAATAATCTTAACTAATATTATAAATGCGAAAGTGAGTTTGTTTGTTTGTTTGTTTGTTTGTTTGTTTGTCCTTCTTTCAAGTCACAAAGGAGAAACGGATCGACGTAATTTTTTTCATAGAGATAGTTAGAGGGCCGGGAAGTGACATTGGCTACTTTTTATCCCAAAAAATGAATTATTCCCTTAGGAAATTTTTTTTTAGTAAAAATAGCTTTCGGGGTACAATGCTACGTCAATGTAAGTTGTTAGTGTGGGACGAAAGCACAATGTTACACAAAAAAGCGATTGAGGCCCTAAACCGAACTATATAGGATATACGAAACAATACAGGCATTATGGGAGGAATGGTTGTATTACTGGCTTGTAACTTTCGCCAAACTCTACTGGTGATTCAGCGAGGCACACCTGCAGATGAAATCAAAGCCTGTCTTAAGTCATCAAGCTTATGGGCAAATGTCAATAAATTCAGCTTGACAACAAATATGAGAGTACACCTCTACAATGGCGTTGATACAGGACATTATGCTGATACATTATTAAAAATTGGAGATGGGTGGTTAGAAACAGATGCCGAGGTCTGTACGCCAATAACGGGGGATTTTAATAATTTGGTGCAAAGTGATACGGAACTGATTGCTAGCGTTTACCCAGATCTACAAAGAAATATAAATTACGACCAATGACTATGTAAAAGAACGATTCTATCACCAAAAAATGACATCCTTAGTGCTCCGTTCTATGTTTATGATCAGTGTCTGTCTACTAACAAATACCGTTATTTCTCCCTATGAATTTGTTACTATAACCACGCGAACGAAGCCAACAAAAGAACAATATTATCGATTATTGCAAGGATGTTTTATCCAAAAGATTATTCAGTCCTCTCTTAATGTTTGCAAAATATCTACAAATTATGTGGCTAAAGACAAGTAACTGGGATGTTGAACTACCCCCTGATCTAGCAGAAATTTCGAAATATTCTATCGCGAAATTCTCCTCCTTTTCTCCAATGCAGTTTCTCGATACTTTAGTGTCTCAGAAGTTTGAATGTATGAAATACATGGGTTCTCAGAGAGTTCTGATTTTACATATGCAGTGGTGGTCTATTATTATATCCTTGACCCAAGTGATTAAATCATCATACAGCTGTCAATGGGCAGTCCAGGTTAGCACCAGTTGAAATGCAGTCATTGCCTCATTTGGAGCCTTCTGATGCTTTGCGATTGGCATGCCTCCAAAATAATGTATGTGTGACCTATAATGAGAATCTGATAATATCTTCGATAAATGCTTGGACTAATTATCAATTGCTTTGGCCTGGATCAAAGCATCCCCTCACTCATCCGTTGAAAACATTTTTGTCCAATAGGGTAGGCGAACTCCAAGACCTTACTCATCCATCTTGGTGGAGGCATACAGCAACTGGAGACAATCCTGCAAACAATTATTCATGTGGCATCTTACCTGTGCAGCTGATTTATCACTATTTTGGTTGGACAGGTTCACCGTGACTGAGAGTCTGCAGAGCCTCTGATTTCCCCAGATTATGATGGGATACTTCTAGCTCTCCTTGATGTAAAACAGGGGTATTAGTAATTTTAACACAATATCAGGACCAGGATAACTTTGTGATGTGTTTCCGTCACTCGACAAACTTCTGAATATTACATGTTTCCCGTTTCATTTCATTCACAGTTGTCATAGTTTGCGGACAACAGATTTGAATTGAGGCCTCTATCATTCCACATTGAACCAGACCGTAAATCTCTTGCTTCTGCTAGTTTATTTGAGACATTTTATGGAAAATATTTCAGCTCTCAAAGATAATCGTTGCAATATGCCTCAAATTCAGAAATTAGTGCCATTTTTACTAGTCTGATCAGTGTGGGATGTCAACTGTCTCAATCTATAATCCCGTTCGAGAAACAATCCTGTACTTTTTCAAAAGTCCCTTGCTCTCACTGAACTCATAAGTCATTATAAGAAGATTCATTATCCTGGAGTGCAGACTCTTTGGGCATTATAAGAATATAGTTCCCGATCCTCACATGCAAGGATGCACTCATTATTCGCATAATTCTCTATGTTGATTTAGACAAGGGTGTGTTTAAGAAATTCACTTATAGGATACCTTCCAGTTATGAAGGTACAGCAGGTTAAACCACTTGCGAAGTCAGGTGTTGATTCTGCTGGACCTTTCATGTTAAAATTCGCTGTAATATGTCTTGAAGGCCTCTCTGTAAATTTTTGGTTGTGCTAAAGACGCAATTCATTTAAAACTGGCATCCTACCTGGCCACAGAAGTCTTATTGGTGGCTTACACATTTTCTTGTTAAGTGAGGCAGGTCTTCTGATGTTTTCTCAGATTGTGACAGTAATTTTGCTGGGGCTCAGAATCATCTGAAACAAATGAAGAAATGTAGCAGTTGCAGTCATTGCCTATTCACCAGCAAGCCATCAACGACTCAAGTATCTCCTCTGGCACTTCAACTCCCTTGGATACCCTTACTTCTGGGTTCTTTAAGAGGATAGAGTTAGATCCTTAAAGAACACTTTGCAAAAAGGCAATTTGGGTAAAACAACTAACTTTCAAATAACTTACACTGTTTTGGATCAGGTGGAAGCTACTATAAATTCTAGATTTTTATGGTCCTTGAGTAGTGATTCCAATGATCTGGACACTGTAATTCCTTGCCTAGTCATAACTATGGCTTTGTACGGGCCTGAATTCAGGGATTTTTAGCTTCATCGTCCATAGCAGTTGAAACTCCTATAACAGCACCAGCGGGACTTTTGGTATCGTTGGCACCGCGATTTCTTGTGTGCCCTCCAACAACAGCAGAAGTGGCAAGATAAATAAATTAGCCCTGCTACCAATCAACCTGTGCTTCTGAAGAAAGACCGACTCCCATCTTTACAGCTGCGCTTAGGACCTATCCTGAGACTCCCCCATTGGATAGATGGTGTGGCGAAAGTAGCTACTGTGCATATTTCCAACAGACAATTCAAACATTCTGTTGTGAATCTTTGTCCACTGTCATTCAGACGTTGCATTTAGACATTTCAATGTCGGCAGAATGTTATGACATGAAAAGGTATAAATTTTTTTTTCTGAGTCTATGGTGGATTAACACCTAGTGGTCTCTTTCAACATTTGAATCTCCCATCTGCAATAAGATTTAGTAACCCACGATGATGTACAGCATCGCAAGAATTGGCAGTACTAGATTTCTGGCAGGAAGTCATTTGTTTGTGGATTATCTTGGCAATGACTTATGCTTACATGCAGCCTCTCTGCTATCTGTGTTTTATTTTTTCATTTATTTTAATTTTCATTACATACTACAAATTATTTCGTGAGACAACAGAAGAAAATTTCACCTTGTTAAATAGGCAGAAGACTGTTGTATTCCGAACCAAGCTATTCTCTCCCCCTGGCCGTCAACATACTTGAACTACTGTGAACAAGGACTTTTCACCATGTGCTTGATGAAAACAGTGAAAATCACCACATAACAAATTATATTCTATAGGCGGAAACATTTGCGTACACTCGAGTCGTATTAACCTGAAACAGCGAAGTCTCACAGCCTTAATTTCTTGTCGAAAATTCTTTGCTTCATAACTTACTAAGTACACCACCACCCTCATAGTTATGTGCCTTCCCAACTTATAGTTTTTTTAGAACCTTGTTTCGACAATTACTGGACACATGCAAAAAACTTAGATTAAATTACTCAAATTTAGTTTTTTGTTTTTGCTGTTGCATTGATACCCTTTCTTTTATGCTGAGAGGCTAAACAGGGTGTGAGAGCTGAACTAACATTAATTACTAGAACCATCACACACATTGGAGACTTACTGGGAATTCGAACCCAGAACCTTAAAGATCGAATATAATGCCCGAGTTATCTAAGCACTCACCAGCTAGTGAGAGAACTTGGATAATGTATAGACAGATCCTGGCTCGTGTCATTAATATTATTGAAATTTCAATCTTCTTGTAATCGCTTATTCTACAAATAAACTGTCAAGAGATGTCTCACCCCAACTTAAAATAATACCATTTAGTTGTAACGAGTACTGAGGGAATCTTTTCTTGAAAGATATTATCTTACTTCTATTGCTATATATATATATATATATATACTGAGGCGACAAAAGTCATGAGATACCTCCTAATATCGTGTCGGACCTCCTTAAGCCCGGCGAAGTGAAGCAACTTGACAAGTCGTTGGAAGTCCCCGGCAGAAATATTGAGCCATGCTGCCTCTATAGACGTCCATAATTGCGAAAGTGTTGCCGGTGCAGGAGTTTGTGCACGAACTGACTTGTCGATTATGTAACATAAATGTTCGATGAGATTCATGTCGGGCGATATTGGTGGCCAAATAATTCGCTGGAATTGTCCAAAATGTTTTTCAAACCAAACGCGAACAGTAGTTGCCCGGTGACATGGCGCATTGTCATCCATAAAAATGCCATCGTTGTTTGGGTACATGAAGTCCATGAATGGCTGCAAGTGGTCTCCAAGTAGCTTAACATAACCCTTTCCAGTCAATGATCAGTTCAGTTGGACCAGAGGACCCAGTCCATTCCATGTAAAAACCGCCCACACCATTATGGAGCCACCACCAGCTTGCACAGTTCCTTGTTGACAACTTGGGTTCATGGATTCATGGGGTCTGCGCCACACTCGAACCCTACCATCAACTCTTACCAACTGAAATCGGGACTCATCTGACCAAGCCATGGTTTTCCAGTAGTCTATGGTCCAACCGATATGGCCACGAGCCCAGGAGAGGCGCTGCAGGCGATGTCGTGCTGTTAGTAAAGGCACTCGAGTCGGTCTTCTGCTGGCATAGCCCAGTACAGCCAAAGTTCGCCGCACTGTCCTAACGGACACGTCCTTCATACGTCCCACATTGATTCCTGCGGTTATTTCACGCAGTGTTGCTTGTCTGTTAACACTGACCATTCTGCGCACACGTCGTTGGTCTCGGTCATTAAGTGCAGGCGGTCGGCCACTGTGTTGTCCATGGTGGGAGGTTATGCNTACGTCCCACATTGATTCCTGCGGTTATTTCACGCAGTGTTGCTTGTCTGTTAACACTGACCATTCTGCGCACACGTCGTTGGTCTCGGTCATTAAGTGCAGGCGGTCGGCCACTGCGTTGTCCATTGTGGGAGGTTATGCCTGAAATTAGGTATTCTCGGCACACACTTGACACTGTGGATCTCGGAATTTTGAATTCCCTAACCATTTCCGAAATGTAATGCCCCATGCGTCTAGCTCCAACTACGATTCCGCGTTCAAAGTCTGTTAATTCCCGTCGTGTGGCCATAATCACGTCAGAAACCTTTTCACGTGAATCACTTGACTACAAATGAGAGCCCAACCAATGCACTGCCCATTTATACATTTTGTACGCGATACTACTGCCATCTGTATATTAGCATATTGCTATCCCATGACTTTTGTCACCTATGTGTTTATATGGTTAATATCATTATCATTATTTTTGTCACAGCTTTACGTTAGTGTGATATTGCTTTCTTATTACGAAGTTTTTTTTCTTTCTCAAAATTTTGTTCTGGACAAAAAGACAAAAAAAATGTNGTGATATTGCTTTCTTATTACGAAGTTTTTTTTCTTTCTCAAAATTTTGTTCTGGACAAAAAGACAAAAAAAATGTAATTTTGGTGTCGATGCAAATCCGCTTGTCATTAATTATGTTTATTGCAGAGAGATTTCTCCCACCAATTACGAAGGACTTTACTGGTCTGGGAAAAGTTTTTGAAAGGTGGTTTATAAACCTAGCACCTACCCATGTAAGACTGATGTGCTATATGCAGTGTTACCTTGAAGCCTTGTGGTTGGGGTACGAAATATACCATCGTAATTGGCAACCAGGCCGTCGTGAGTAGAATTCCACTTCCAGTTCCACTGATAGTAGTTTCTGAAAAAGATAACACACTTGTTCATCCCAAATTACGACATCTACAATCTCTTAACAGATAAAAGCAAATATTGATGTAATGGCATGCTATCGTATTTGAGCCTACTAATTCTTGTAGTGTACTTGAGAGGCAACAGGCAAAATGTAATGTTACAATTTCTTAAATTGGAAAAGGCTAAATGCGGCATGCTCTAGGTAACACTAGTAGAGCATGCCATATTGAGAAATGTTATATAAGTGAAACATAAATTGAGAACCGCTAAACCAATTATTGCCAAACAAATTTTTTTTTTTTTTTACATTTATGGGTTATACACAGACTCTACACGACCAAGAAAGTGCTGAAAGTAGACTTTTGGAGTTGGGAATTTTTTCGTAAATGTCATAATTCAGGAAACCCGACGTTTACCAGTTTGACTGAATTGGATCCCCGAGACATTTTTTGTTGGAAGACAGTGCCAGTACATGAAAATGTTATTAATCAGACTGCCTTAATTAGTATTTATTAATTACCCGTTTTGTTCTCCCGTAACAAAATAGTTTGAGTTTAGTGATAAAATGTGGCTTTTAAAAACATTAATTGGAGCTACTTTCAATTTGCATATTCTTGGTCGTGTAGAACTTGTGAATAATGTATAAATGTCAATAGAGTTTGTTTGACCGGAATCTGTTCAGTGGTTCTCATTTTATGTTTCAAGGCATGGACTTGGAAAATTTCTCACCTGTCTGTCACACGCTACTAGTATTAACTAACATTCGTCGCCTTTAGTTTCTTCCCTGGTGTAAATTTAAAAATGGAGATAACATGTTGTACCAGGCAGTTCTTACCTTTTGTTTGTTTAGCTTATCTCTTTGCTGGGATTTCATATCCCAGAGCTGTTATCATGTTATCTATGATGCAGCAGGTTTATTAGCTGCAAGTTTGCACAAGTCTAAACATTCCTCTTAAGCATAATATTCGAAAATGTAGTTAAATCGAGACTGCCTCTGACGCATACTCTCCGAAGGCACACTACCAACCCCCTGAGGGACCACCGAGGACTGCCGAGCTCTCTCGAGTGATGCCGAAGCAACTAGCTACAATACCCGATTAAAAATACATTGAAGTCAGCTATCTCCTGGTTCCCTGTGGATTATGTATATACCGTATACGAAAAGTCCAGTGCTTTCTTGGAGTGCGTCTGCTTATGCGTCACAGCGCATAGTTTATTTACACACAGTGGCTCCAAAAAGTATTCGTCTTTCCATAGTCTTCATGTTTACTGATATACATTTGACAAAAAATGGCATAGCATGGTGGACACATTAACGCTACATTATTTACTGTGACATAGATACAAAACATATGTAACATAACTACATTTTGCCCCTGTAGAAACAGTAATGCATGAACTGAAAGAAAGTACACACATAACTGCACCACAAAACAAGTATTCGTCTGCAATACACAGATACATTTCCAGAGGTCATATGTTTAAACGTTAATAGCTCGTGGGCCCTACTTTCTTCTTTATGATTTTCTGTAACGTTCTTAAGCATCGTGGAATTAATTTTACTTAATTTTCGGTTATTTCTGCTGATATATTCTTCCATTATTCTACTAATGCTTTCTTGAGATATATATTTTTTTTTAGAGATGATATACATTCTTATTCTTTCTCCTAGAATATGCCACAAATTCTCAATGGGCTTTACATCCGGCGACTGTAGAGGCGTTCGTTGCCTTCCAGTGTGGCGTGTTGCATAGCAACCACAGTTCTGTGTTTAGAGCTTTATGTTTAGGATCGTTATCTGGGCGAAGACATAGTCCCCAGTAAGGCACATATCGTTGACCTCTTGGGGACGGCGAGACTTCAAAATTTTAATGTAGAGTTTGTGGTTCATGGTGCCATCGATGAAACATAACTCACCTACGCCACTAGCACTCATACACCTCCGAAAAAATGTGCAACCGAAGCATATTTCGTTGTATCTGTGAGAATTTTTGAGTCTAGTTCACAGTTTGTTCCCCACCAAACTATCACTCACCATCTGACTTTAAAAGGTTGCATTTAATTTCATTGGTAAATAATACCTTCCTCCAGTATTCATAGGTATCGTTTTCCTGTTCCTTAGCATGGGAAAGTAACTTTTGCCTGTTAGTCTGGCGGATATAAGTTTTTCTTTTGGCTATTCGGCCATTATATCACCACATTTCGTATCGTTTGTGCTGTGACGTGATTTTCTAATTCCCGTTCAACATCAGCTGTAATATTCGCAGCACTCGGTTTCAAGTGTACTTTAACTTACCTCACTATGTTACGTTGTTCTATTTTAGTTAGACTAGACAGGAGACCACTTCTTGTTTTGTTGTGATACATGAAACCTGTACATGATGTTCTTAACTGTACTGGCAGTTGTATTTACAATTCCTGCTATACCTTAAGGATTTTCACTTTTGGAATATGCTGGTGAAATTTTCCTTTCTTCTTCAGCTGTTTCCCTAGTTTTCCGTCCCATTTCACGTCAAGACTGCCAAAAAATGTTTCACTGATGAAAACAAGTTGCCTTCTTCCCTCGCACATCACATAACGGGCATCTGCTGAGAGTGAGTAATGGCACTATGTTGCCTATAAGAATACTTTTTTGACGTCAAAATTGACATGCCCTATAATAACGTTCGTGCTCTGATTGTAAACAACAGAACATATGAGGAAATATTAATATTATTTTCAAATAAAAACTTTTAAAACAGGCTTTTAAAACAGGCTTTGAAACCCCCATATTGGCAGTTGGTTCCTTTTTTTGTATATGGTATGTACTATAAAGTAATGTGACCTAGCCAGACCAATACTTTTTTGGGTCACTGTAAACATTTTCTGTTCCTATATAAAGCTACTCTGATATGACAGAATACAGTAACTGTATCACGTAATTATTTCATAAATTTTTTTCTTTGAATTTACGACATTGATAAGGTGTAAGTAATCAAGAGGAAAACCAGTGGCAAGCAAGGTTTTGTGTATTGGTTTCGAGTTAGTTGCCATTGTAGATACTACCCTAATTAACGCCGAATAAAATTATAGAAATTGCATTATGAAATCCTTTAAGGAACTTTTGCGTTGGTGTAGTGGTTAGACTACTCACCTCCCACCAAGGCTAACCGAATCGTCTTTACGTATTGTCAATATACTGTGCAAAGTAACAAGACAGTTTTTGTTTTTCTGACGACGTAAAATTTTTATGAAGAGCACTTTCTACTAATAAAACAATATTTGACCATTAGAAAAATAGTTAACAGTCATGTTGTGGTAAAATAACTATTGGTTATGTTTTAAAAAAATTAGAGAAGTTGGTAGGATCGTAAGTGAAATTTTAAAACATTGCTACGTTTTCCTCAAATATGTCCGGTAACTTCATACGTCCTACTAATATAAAGGACTGGCTATGCTAAGCTCTATGCACACTGCGTACGCTATCCGATGTGGATAGCGTACGCTATATATATATATATTATAAATGTGTATTTACAAACATACAAATATATAGAGGATGCGAAATGGAAGTTATATCATAAAACCATTGTCAGAATCAATTAGAACTTCTCAGAGCTAGCTATCCGTCAAAAACGGTACATCCATGGGCATAGGACAGTTTTCGATTCAAGACAGTCAGATCTTGTAAAGAATTTGGTGCCTTGGTGCTGCAAAAGTAACCCTTCCCAAAATTTAGTTATTAAATAAGTTATGTCAGTATTAACACATTTACTCCCTATTCACATATTGCAAAAAAAAACATACGCCAAATTATTACGCCAGTACAAACATTACTATCTGGCATTATTATTTACCTCCAACTTAATAAATATACATAAAGTGAGTGCAAAGATTTGGGCGGCTCTTAACAGCAAGGTCTTTAGAGCCGGTGAGGGTGATTGAGGTATGGAGCAGCGTCAGAATGAAAGGGCGGGGGAAACGGGAGATCCCCGAGAAAACCCGCTGCCCAGATGCATCGTCCGGCACGATTCCCACATGCGAAAATCCGGGGATGACACGGCCGGAGATTGAACCCTGTTCGCCTTGGTGGGAGGTGAGCAGGCTAACCGCTCAGCCACCGCAGCCCTAAATGTACATAAAGTATTAAACTTAGTCTACATTGGTTTCTTGTAGCACCCGCTCGTGAAGTCTTTAGTGTTCCCTAGTTTGATTGGAAAGAGGGGTTGGGGATGCCCATTGGGACAACCGCACCCTTTCCGACACTTCTAAACACATATTTTCAGTTTCGTGGAAACAGTAACTCCCATGCAGCCAGCGAACAAAGCACAGGTATATTGTGTTTCATTTACTAAGGCCGTTTAATGACAGACAGAACCACCAACTTTGTAATGGTGTAGCGACAAATGACTCAATTTGCAGTGCCTGCAATCGGCTGGTTCGTAATGTGTTTTTGTATGTGTTCACGCTGGCAACACTTGCTGAAAATATGGCACACAAAAGATATCAGCGAAATTTAAGACTCCCGTCAAGCATTAACAACGATATTGCGTTTCCAGTTACATATGCGGATTTTAAAAATATTTTCGCCCTGTTACTTTGTACTTTTAACAATTCCAATTCGCATGAATGTTTAATGAGGAGGCATGCTCTGGCTCGCCTCGCCCTGTTGGGAGCAGATTCTAACGGACTACTCACGTAACCGACGCCATGTTGACTACTCCGTGATTGCTACGTTTTCACGAGAGAGTGTCTACATTTCGCGTTTTATTCTTATAAACCTTGTTTATAGCGTGCATTAATGAAGCATATTATTTTATTATTTCCCTTGCAGTGCTGTTTTCAGTGCGTTATTAAAATTTCATAATTTGCTCATGATGGCAGTGGCCCAGTAACGTGTGTTTCTTTCCCTCATGTGTGATGAACGTTTCCTGTATGAATCGCTTACAGAATGTGTGAGCGCGCGCACACATACATACACACGCACAACAACAACAACAACAACAACAAAAAGTATTTTGCATGTAACTGAAGTGAAAGTTACTAGAAGCACGTATATCACATTTTATATAACATAAATCGTTGGAATTAGATTTCAGCAGTCTCAGGTATGTGCTAACTTCATACATAGTTTACTTATTTTTGATTTGTATTCATAACGTGTAATTACACGAGTCCAAAGTAATTCTGTACGCTTATCTACTTTACTGCCTGACATAATGTGATATTTATTTATAGACACTAATGTCCAGAATTTTTTAGATTTGATTAATTTGAGTACAACTACTAAGTGTTTCTGTAGCATAAACGTATGTCAGTGTGTTTGTGCGCCATGTATTTTTTTTAATGTTATCCAATTATAGTTTGTCAAGTTCATGTGAATTGTCACTTCTTGAGCACATAGCATAAATAAGTCAAGTTATATGTAAATTGCCTTGTACTAGTAGAGTTACAGTATGTTGTATTTTCCCGTGTGCAAAACTATTTTTTCAAAACGCAAGGCGCGTTCAGACGTAATGATTATTAAGTAATTGTAAGACAAGCTAGTGACGTGAACCAGGCATCTACGTGTGCTCTCGTGACCACTTGCACCTCCGCAGTCACTTACACCAAATAGCCAGCACCGCGCCGAAGCGAACATCCGACCATGAGCACGATGAAATGTGCAGGTGTTAACGGAACGCACCCGCCCTGTCGTCATGTACTACGTGACTCAAGTGACCATCTTGCTTTACTTGCCTTAAGATGTAACTCTTGGGGGTAAATAACAAGCGGTCCAACATGGTGTCCATTAGAGGAGACATCGGGGCCGCGACGCCCGATGTCTCCTCCAGCGACGTAACGTCGACCGGCCTACTGTCCAGGGAAATAGTGCTATGTGACCCCGAGTGTGGTTAAACAGTGCGGAATCAAATCTCGAAGCCAACAAAAGTGTTGAAAACACCGTAGCCAATCAATTTAATATAATTCTTTTATTAAATTACAAATCGAGCGTGGCTACCCACACCCCTTTTCAAGGATAGACTCGTCCACCCCACCCAGGTTGGAACACTTGGACCCACTCATTGGTGAAGCCTACCGGAAGTTGTATGGCCGGTTTTAAAACGGTTATTTTATCAATTTTAATAATTTTATTAATTTAATTATCTGAAAGTGCATGTGTTTTTTCCATTACAGCAGACTTCCTACCCTGGCTTCAAATTCTTTATTACGTTACTTTATTGTGGTGACATACCCCGTGACGTCACATTCACGGAATTAATTAACACTTAATTAAATACGGGTATTTCAAGATTCTGGCTTTTGCCTTCACTATTCTGGCTTTTGCGATTTAATTTCATTATGTGCTACTTTGTTTAGACGTAAGAGGGTCAATGTAATTTGTCACTCAATTTAGACGCTGACTGCGGACACCCTTAGTGGAAGCCGACGCCATCATGCGCAGTTCGACTTCAACACTCGGGCCAGCCAGCAGCACAACGAGTTTCGCTCCGCGCGGACCCCTTCGGTACCTTCAACTTCTGCTGCAACCATTTCATTTTCAATAGCAACATAACTTACTGGAACATTTTCAATTCTTTTAGTGCCGAGGGGTCGACCGTTCTACCACCCCATAATTCTAACAAGGCTTAACGCGTAGCACGTATTCGCATCTTGAACCATACATGACTTAGGCCGTTTTTGTTCCGCATTGGTCGCCGGCAGAACGAGTGCCGGATCCGCGTGAATCCGGTATGTGATAACGTAAGTACGTATGCGCGTCAAGGAACAAGTAAACGTCTTGAGCAAATGCTAGTGTTTTATTTGTGTTGACCCCTCTGGGTATGTAGGGCGCTGCACCCACTTGCAGCAAACAAAAGTGTGAGTAAAGGCGTGTGAGGTGGCTCACAGCCTCGCCAACATAACACTGAAAACCACTAGGCATACTGGATTACTGGTAATATCATCATCTGCAAACACCGCAAGACCGACAGAGGACTCCAGGGACCCGCGGGCCGTCGACCGCTCGACCCTCAGTAACTCATGCTCACTGAGTTATGGAGCCCGGCAAATTCATCCGTTTCCATCTTAATCTGGTAAGCAAGGTAAGGTGAGGATCCTCATCATCAACCCTGGTACCCCCACCACATCACTAGCTGTGAATTTTTGGCACGATAACTAATAAAGGCCGAACTTTAAGCGTTGCCGCCTTTATAAGCGTGTTGCATCAATAGTAAATATGTAACTTATTTTAATGTGTTACAAAATAACGCGCGTAAGGTACCCAATATTTGCTTCTGTCAGGATACAAGCAGATTTGTGGGTGATTCACACACGAATAAAGTTGTAACATTAAAATTTAACAAAATAACGTAAACAGCACTACTTAAAAGGTAAAAATTAGTTAAAAAATGTAACTTGCAATCTTGTAAGCTAAACTTTGCTGTTAACAGGAAAGCATTCTATGGATAAAAAAAAAAGCTGAAACTAATAAACCCATCTCCAACCTAGTTTTCAGCCTTTCTCCACTTCTATATATGTTTACCTGCCAAAGATAAAATATATATTAAATTTTATGTGTGTGTGAATACCGTAACTTCGTTAAATTAATACAGACTTAAGTAATACACTTTCACTCTCATCTGTCGCAGAAAAAATGAACATGACACGCTGTGTGACTGGTAACCAACATGTACATGGCAAATTATTGTCGTTCAAAAATAACTGAAATGATTTAGCACCTGTGTAAAACACTGCACTAGATACATTTTACATTTAAACATTTTAATTTACTATAAGCATTTAAAACTAGTTCCTGAAAATGCACATTTTGTGTGTTGCAATTTCTGCTGCATCAGAAAATTTCATACTTTCTAAAACAAGTTGGCTGTACATATAACGTCGCAGTCCCTCGTAATGCCAACATCTGACATAACAAACAGCATGGCTTTCGCGCGTCAGAACAGCTGAGGCGGAAGGATACATTAGCACAGCAACAACACTGGTACTAATTTATTGGTACTGTCAAATAACTGCCTTCTTTTTATAGCATACACACAGTATAGTGTGTGGCCGTTTATACAAAACCTGCAATATTCAAAATTCCCGTTTTTATTTATATAACAACAAAACCAACGTAAAATCACGAACTAGGCAGTGCTGCCTCCCTCCTCTTTTCCTGTACGGGCAGGGAGAGGGGAAGGAATATTTCGTGACATCTGGGCTAACTGGGGAAACTCAGCTGGACCATAAATGTTAGCTGTGGGAGGCAACCTCCGTAACTGCAGATTGGGATGGTGCAGGGAGTTGGGAACGGGCCAATCTTGCTTCTTACTAATCTCCCTGCAGGTCAGATGAAACCCCGTTTGGGGGGTAAAGGGCTACTCACAGGGCCTGGACTACCCCCGCTCTGAGCTTCGGCAATGATGAAGAACGGCGGTGGTGTGTGGCCGTGTGATGACAGTACTACGTGGATGCTGGAACTCTCACCTGGGAAACTGGTGTCCTCGGGCGTGCACGAGGGGTTGTCTTGGATACGGCACTGGAAGCAGGCTCCAGCCAGACAGAGGTCATTGATCCGCACAGGTGTCTCCGCTGGAGCCGCTACGAACAAACTGAACAACAGTCCTGCGCTCTATCACACAGTTAATAATAATGCCTATGGAAAGGTCTCGCTGTGTGTGAATTTCCAAAATATCACATCGAGAACCTAATTTGAACTACTTCATACATTTAGATCAGTTTTGTTTACTATACATTTTAGTTAAAATATCAGTCACACACAATAATTAATACAATCTATAGTTACCGAATAAATTTTTTTTACTATTTTTCGAACGATAACTCACAGAAACCCACAACATATGTACACATGAAAAAATAATTGTTTTAAGTTTAACAAAATTATATTTCTGGACTTTAATAATAATAAAATAATAAAATATTTGTTTCATTTATAATTGAATTTAATGTTGTAAAATTCAGTTAGAAAATGTTGTTGCAATAAAGTATTTTTCTGCGCAATATATAAATTTCAATATCTTAAACTTGTAGACAGCTATATTTTAAAAATTTTAAGACAAATATTTTGGCGTATGTATAGAGTTGGTTTGCTATATTCATAATTTTTCGCAAAAATTGGACAAATTTTAAATCAACTGTGTGAACTATTGCTGTATATGGTAGTTACCATCATTCAAATAACTTGACACTAAATCTAACCCTATCAAAAAATACAGGTAGTTCAAAGTATGTACTGTATCTTATGTTTTGGGAATGGACGGCTTGGCCCGGTGCATTCGCGCGTTGAATCATGGGTAGCATCAGCTGTTTTTTACAAACATTGCTGACTGTATAATGCGTTTGAATAGGTGAAAGGTTTTTTTGCAGGCATTAGTATTTAATTGAAAGAAGCGAGGCATGGACACAGCGGTGTTTGTAAGCCTGACATCAAATTATGTTGCTGTAGCCTCAATTTTATAAAAAAAAATATCGAAGGCCATTCCGTAAAACAAATAAGGCGATGGCTTGAATGAAAATAAGGCGATGGCTTGAATGCCTCGGTTTTCCACACAAGGGACGCAAAACAGAATTAAAAGCAAATAAAACTAAGTATTTTTGTGCGTATTTAAGAAATTATAATCATGAAGATTCTGTAGAATAAATCTGCAGTTGCGTAGTGATTTTCAGTTGAACTAAAATCAGCCCATAATAATCTATAATCATTTTTAGGCCTACAATGTTAACATGTAGTATCCTACCACATATATTACTGAGTAAAGCTAGGAAAAAAATTGTATTATCTGAATAATGGTTTGAAAGAGAACAAAGGAATAACATTCAGACATTTTCGGATAGCCCAAATATTTTTTCAACATAAAGTACTGGTTAAGATATAACATAGCATGATACATCACATAATATATATGTTAAATTGATTTACGTATCAAAATATCTAATTTTTTTGAAGGACTAAACTGGGTAGTAATTCTGTCTATATCTTTTAAATAGAGTTATTTATTCAGTGAGGAGTACCACCTTGATATAAAAGTGAACGTTTTTGTTCAAATATCTGATTTATTTTGCTTATGATTAGCAGCGAACAGTATAACCTTTCTAAACAAATAATTGTCCATATAAAGGAGTATAGTTTGTATTGGTCGCGGCGATAATTCTATGAAAAAAGTAATAATAATATTGTATTTTACTTCTTAGGAAATATAAACTATTCAAATTAACCTTTGTAAATCTCCGAAATTGTAACTTATTCACAAGGAAATATTATTTTACACATAGTCCAGTCAACCGGTGCTCAAAAGAGGTGTTTTCAGGAAAAAATTCCGGAAGTTTTTTTCTCACCGGTTCTATATGGTTTTTGGGGTGCTGAATCCGAATTTCATGTTTGCGCCCTCGAGGGTGGTGAGCTTCACAAGAAAAACGCAAAAAAACGTAAATATTTCGTAATTCTTTTAGTTTTTGACTTATAGCTCCAAAATTATGCGTTTAATCGAAAAGACAATTCTATACTAAATTAAAGTAGACAAAATTTCCTACGAAATGCATGTATCAAGTTTAATTTTATGATGAAGTATCCAGGCGCTAGAGCGCGCTGAAAAAGGGCGATTTTTTGGCCCTTTGGCAAAAACTAGAGAAACGCTCTCTTTCACCAGCGATAACTCGAAAACTATGCGTTAAATCGAAAATGCCACTTCATTCAAAATTAAAGATGACCAAATTTCCTATAAAATGCATTTTTGAAATTTCAATTCCTCATAACGGGGGTCACGCAGTAAAGCTCTATGTAGGATGGCGTATTTTTGGCCCTCAATCAAAACGAGAGGAATGTCCTCCTAAAACGCGACGGCGCGATGTTCCCCTGCTCTTGTATTGTGTTAGTTTGCTTAGAATCACCAACGCGTCGCGGTAAAATCTTATGTGGTCTTGTGTTTTCAGTGTTATGTGCGTGCAAAATGTCTCGCCCGGAATGTGTCCTTTGTGATAAGCTGTTAGAAGACGGGGCACAGACGAGTGTTGTGAAAGAAAAGGGGTTGAAATCTTTCATTGAAGCCAGTAAGAAGAGACAGGATGGTAAGGTTGTTGTATTTAATAGGATTACACAAATTGAAGTCCATGACAACTGTAGGAAGAGTTACGTGAAAGAAAAGTCGATTGCTGCTTATTTGATGAGGAGGGCTCAAGAGAAACCTGCATCACAACAGCTGCGTTCATCTATCCCTGAGTTTGTTTTCAAAACGCATTGTTTTTTGTGCGGAGAGGAGGTGCCACTAGACTATGCGAAAAAACAAATAAGGAAGCCTCTCTCAAGACGCAATCTGGTGTACCCTGTGAGGAAATTATCTGTCAGAGAAAATGTTCTTAGACTCGCGAAAAAACGTAATGATGACTTCGGACGTTTTATAGTAGGCCGTGTAGAGACAGTAAACGACTTGGTAGCAGCTGATGCACAGTATCATTTTCTATGCATGAAAACTCTGCACCAGTCCCCACAACAGACAAGGACACACACTGTAGGCAGACCCCTTACAGATGAGATGAATGCTGCTATGCAATCAATTTACTGTTTTTTAGAAAAAAGTGATGAGGAATGTCAATTCACAATGGACGAATTGATGAATGAGATTAAATGTGATTTTCTTCCTCATCCAAAGACAGTTACAAAACACCTCCTTGAAAAGTATGGCGACGATATATTGGTTACATCAAGTAAACCTTATGTTGTGTGTTTCAAGGCCACTGGACACAAAATTATTAGTGATTCCTGGTTTCGAGAGGTTGAGAAACTGCCACAAAAAGAAGAAAGGCTTCGAATAGTTAAAACGGCCGCTGCCATTGTTGTTGAGGATATAAGATCCCAAGTATATAACGTTACAGAATACCCCCCGTCAGATAGGTTTCTAGAAGGAAATGAGGATCTCATTCCTGAGACTGTTCGAGCTTTTACAGACACAGTGGTGGTGAGCAAGAAGCGAGCGAATCTTGAGAAGTGGAGGAAAATATCAGTAGCGATTGCACATAGCTTAATTTGCGCTGTGCGGCCTCTGTCATTCCTTTCTCCTCTTCAAATCGGCTTGGCAGCATTTTTATACAAGAAATATGGTTCTCGAAAATTGATTGATGTGCTGTCATCCCTGGGATTTTGTTCATCTTACAACGAAGTAACACGATTTGAAATATCGTCAATAGTGCGCCCTCCTCTGGCTGTTGACAAACAAACACTTTCCCAAATGGTGTATGACAATGCCGACTTCAACATTCAAACTATTGATGGACATAACACTTTTCACGCAATGGGGGGCATCCAATGTGTCACCCCAAAAAGTGCAATAGTCCCAGGTCAAAAAATTGCACGATTGAAGGGTATACCATCAGCACAAATGGTTGGAACCGTCGGAGCTGTTCAACTTAAACATTTTCAGAGGAAAAATGATGTTGGCTTATCCGCAATTCAGATCAACGACCTAAGTACATCGTTCCATCACACTGACACAGTTGTTCCATCAGTGCCTCTCCTGCTGTGGCTGTACAGCAAATATGAAGACCTTCCAGGCATGTGTGGGTGGAATGGGTTGATGGAAGAAGTGACAAGAGAAGTACCGTACCAAACGACGTTCATAGATTGCCAGCCGTTCATCAACGCTCCTCCGAGTGATTATGATACAATCTACACAGCATTGTTGAGTGCTGTAGAAAAAACACAATCATTGGGGCAGAAAACCACTTTTGTCACATTTGATCAACCTCTTTACCTCAAGGCACGAGATGTTATTGCTAGTCGTGTGGGAGACCCTGAACTGCCTAATGTGGTCATTAGGCTAGGAGGGTTTCATTTGTTAATGTCATTCATGGGGGCGGTGGGTTTCATAATGGAAGGGAGTGGCCTGGCCGAACTTTTCAATACAGTGTATGCAGTCAACAGTACTGAGAAGATTATGACTGGACATGCTTACGCTAGGGCTGTCAGAGCACACATGTTGGCTCTTACAGCTCTAGGTAAGGTGATAATGGAGACCCTCAACTTCTCCCCCAAGTTCCACTCCGAAGTTGAGCAACTTTTGTATAGTATGGATCGATCTGAGCTACTGGACGCACATGAAAGGGATTGTGGGAAGTAAATCGAACAAAAAATGAAAGCCCAGCTTCAACATTTCGCTAATCTAGGGCCCACTGCAAAGTTGTGGGTTCAGTATTTCGAAATGATAACTTTAGTGGTGAGATTTGTTGAATCTGAGCGAATGGGCAACTGGAAACTACAACTTGAAGTCATACACAAGATGCTACCATACTTCCACGCCAGCGGCCACTATTTATATGGCAAGTGTGCCCATATGTATTTGCAAGATATGCTTACATTGGAGCATTCTATGCCACCAGATGAATTCAGGGCATTTACTTCGAAAGGGGGTTTCACTATTCGACGTAGTGAAAAATACTGGTGCGGGACATGGAGTGATATGTGCATTGAGCAGGAGCTCATGAAGAATATGAAGGTTCAAGGTGGGCTGAGTAGAGGTCGTGGATTTAGCGAGGGCATTTTGGCGAGGTGGTCGCTGGGCATGGCCTCACTCCTGCATGTTGCTAACACAATCGAGGATTTCTGCGGCGTGAATTTTGCAACATCCGAACAGCATGTGGATAGTCGTGATGCAAGGGTACATCGGGACAACAATGATACTAAAAAAATGTTGGAGTGGTTTCATCAACACCCACCTTTCTCCGATATCCCAGAACTCATTTCAATCAGCAGTGGGATAGTAGGGGGTGTTAAAATCAATTGTCACTTGTCCATGGAGGTGGGGACCCAATGTATCAATGGAATTATTGGCGGTGATTTTAAATCGGTCAAGTTCAAGCGGAGTGACCGGGTGGTGCCCCTTGCAACCATCAACTCAGCCGTCCTGATTAATGATGAACTTGTGATCATTAAGCCAACCACTCTGTTTCAAAGGATGGTTGTTGCCAAACAATCAGAAGAAGAACTAGAGAATTTCTTAACCTATGAACTGTCTCCATATCCCCTTGCTTTGTTTGATGGGGGTGGCATGCGAAAAGGAACGAAATCGACTTTGTACAAAGCTTTTCAACCACTTCCAGACACTTCACCGTTGGACAGCAGTACAGTATATGTGATTGATGGAGGTTTTTTGTTGCACAGAGTTGTATGGTCGAGTGGGCATACATTCGAACATATTTGCGACACTTACATCAATTATGTTCGAAACCACTACAAGTCAAGTGCAGTGATTGTTTTTGATGGATACCCTGATAGGCACAAAGGCACTAAATTCATGGAGCGCTTGAGGAGATCAAGCAAGAAGCACTCAGTGGAAATACAGTTCACCCACACAATGATACCGACGATTTCTCAAGAAAACTTTCTGTCAAATGCAAAAAACACAAGTCGAATAATCACCATGCTGATGGCAAAGTGCAATGAGGCTGGAATTGCCTGCGAGAAAGCAACTGAGGATGCAGATACGCTCATAGTGCGAAAGGCTGAATCCCTGGCTTCAGCTCATGAAAGTATTGCAGNCAAGCAACTGAGGATGCAGATACGCTCATAGTGCGAAAGGCTGAATCCCTGGCTTCAGCTCATGAAAGTATTGCAGGTGTGGGGGAAGATATAGACCTTCTGGTCATAATGATGGGTCTCCAAACCTCTCCTAATGTATTTTTCCTCAAACCAGGCAAAGGGAGAGCACCTCAATTCCTGTACCAATCTGGAAGTGCAGTGGAGAAGAGTCTCGCCAACCATATGCTGTTCCTCCATGCGATGAGTGGTTGCGACTCCACATCCGCTTTGTTTAACCAAGGCAAGGCTAAATTCCTGAAGACTCTGACTAAAAATCCGGATCTTAAAGCCTACATTAATAAATTTACTGATCCTTCAGCCCATCCGAAGGAAATTGCTGCTGCTGGGGAAAAATTTCTTGTTTCCCTGTATGGCGGTAACCACCAATCAAGTAATCTCAACAAGCTGAGATACAAGCACTATGTGACATCAGCATACAGGATCACAGGAAATATTGCTTCGATCCCTCCCACTGAAGGTGCAGCCCGTCAACACAGCCTCAGAGTTTTCCACCAAGTGCAGCAGTGGATCGGCAATGATTTAGAACCTGAGAAGTGGGGGTGGAAGTCGACCAAAAACGGCTTGGTCCCAGTTACCACCCTGAGGTCCCCAGCTCCAGAGATACTTCTTCAGCTTATTTCCTGCAAATGCAAGAAGGACTGCCGAATAAGTTGTGGATGTAGACGTGCAGGTCTCTTCTGCACAAGGCTTTGTCTACATTGTGAAGGGGCATGCTCCAACATTGGCAGCAGTTTCGATGAGGAAGATGAAGACAACCGGGACGACCCCACTGCTGCAATACCACTGTCTGAAGCAGCTGGAGTGACAGAAGGTAGTAATTCTTACAATTTTTTACAGCATTTCTACAGAATTATACCTTTACTATTCACGTTTTCTCTATCATATAAATTATCCAACTCTATTATAATTTTTCCTCTTGCAGAACCGCCATTCATCCTCCTTCAACTTGACCAGCCCGGACCTTCTACTGCCCGAGACGACATCCCCCTGCCTGGACCATCAACGTCTGTACGCAAACGAATACGACTTCAATAACCACATCCTCTTGTAAAATAAAATAAAGGTATGTTCTAAACTTATTTTACTTCGCCACTACTCCTCTACGAAGCCCGAGGTTATTTCTAAGTAAAATAACTCACTTCAAGAAATCTCATATAATGCATAATATGATTTCATTAAAATTCATCTTTACAATCAATTCATTCAAAACAGTTGTTTTCAAGCATGATATAGTGAAAGTAGAGCGCCAATGAGAGATAGAAAGGTGGGCGAGGGCGCTTCTCAGCTTTGGCCAGGAGGACCAAAAACTCACCACTTTTCATCGCGCGACCCCCGTTAAGAGAAATTTAAATTCCATAAATGCATTTTATAGGAAATTTGCTCATCTTCAATTTTGAAGGAAGTGGCATTTTCGATTTAACGCATAGTTTTCGAGTTATCGCTGGTGAAAGAGAGCGTTTCTCTAGTTTTTGCCAAAGGGCCAAAAAATCGCCCTTTTTCAGCGCGCCCTAGCGCCTGGATACTTCGTCACAAAATTAAACTTGATAAATGCATTTTGTAGGAAATTTTGTCTACTTTAATTTAGTATAGAATTGTCTTTTCGATTAAACGCATAATTTTGGAGCTATATGTCAAAAACTAAAAAAATTACGACATTTTTACGGTTTTTTGCGTTTTTCTTGTGAAGCTCACCACCCTCGAGGGCGCAAACATAAAATTCGGATTCAGCACCCCAAAAACCATATAGAACCGGTGAGAAAAAAACTTCCGGANCACCCCAAAAACCATGTAGAACCGGCGAGAAAAAAACTTCCGGAATTTTTTCTTGGTAAAACCACTGGTTGACTGGACTAACATGTTTACATAAGAAACGGGCTGGTTTGCAGACGTGAGCCAACTGATTTGTCGTATTTATAGACATTTTGTTCTGTGTTAAATCTGTCAAATGTATGTAGTCTACACATTATTTTCACAGACGTTTGTTGCATCGCTATTTGTTGTGAAAAAAAAAATCTATATAATTTCACTTTTAGTCATAAATTATTTTACGAGAATGCCAATACACGGTAACTTACAGCAGAAGATCTTATATTTGTACAAAAACAGCCTATCCTCCCAGCATGCTCTTGGACTCCGATATCACGGGCCAAGCCGTCATTGGCGCACTGCTAGACCATTTCATAGCCCTTGAGAGCGAAAACCACTTTGAAACTGCCCATAAGTACCTGAACTACGACACCCTCGTTCCCAAATAAGTTCTGACTAATTCGCAATATAATTATATGTTTTTGTAGTTTTTTTTTTGTTTGCTACTAATATTATTTAACATGTGTGCCACGATAAAGTTTGCTGTGCAAGCTCGGAGGGAATCTTCCACGAGACCTGTTACCCAAGCCTGCATGCAAGAAGGTATGGAGGATTCTATGGAAACACCTGTCCAACGATACTTGCTGCTGCACTAGTAAAGGCGAGCGCATTTTGTATGATTTACTTCTGCAACTGAGTTTCACGAACAATATTCACTCATGACTTTAACATTATCCGTTTATGCAGAGTCTAATATTTTTGTTGCTATAACTGGAAATTTTGTTTGGCATAATTATCATACAATACCGTTTTAGAAGAATCAGTTAACATTTTCGTAATTTGTTTAAATATCAATTTTTTGTATTTAATAATCTTATTGCTGTTTCTCAAAACAAAATAAACAACATTACTCCGCAATTTTCTTTCTGATTGGCTAAAATTGCAACCTTGTAGGAAACCTTCAATTGAACATTGAAAATGACCGATTAAGAAAACTTCCATGAAAAGTGCCAGCAGTTGGCCAAATCTTTCATAGAACCATCCATACAAAAGTCCATGCAAGCTTGCATGGAATCTTTAAATAAATCTTCCATCGTGGCACAGGGGTTTTACATAATTTGTTACTCGCAGACAAGGACAACTTGGTAAGCTCTCGCCAGCTGGAAAAAGAACCCACGAAGTCTGAGTAGATACAAAATGATTTATACATGCAATAAAACGTAAATTTGGTAACGTTTTGAAAATACCGTTTATATTTTCTAAGCAAACAAAGTTTAATTTTACTACGAAGACCAATGGGAAAAAAGTAGATGATAAAGCAGTAGTATAAAAAGGGGATTTTGGATAGGCTTACAAAGGAGCTGAGGGTTAAGTTAGCAAGTCGTACATGCTCTACCATGCGACAAAATGACCTCGTGGTAACATTTAATTCGCTATAAAAATTAAAATTTGCAAAAATTAGCAAAATAATAATTAAATAATGTTAGGGAAGTGACGACCAGCTCGTCTTACGCCGCCTTTATTCAGTCATTCTGATACAACTATTGCCTAATTTAATTTCATCAACATTGCAGCCATGTCCTTATCTGAGGTACACAGAGCCGCTTGCACTGTAGTGAGTAGAAACGTATGTATTCAATGGACTTGAACTACCGTCCGTTTTACATCAGTTGTATTTATGCAGGTAATGTAATGTAACACGACTGTGCTCATAATCTTGGATAGGCTGACACATTCGTATAGGGACCACAGTTCCTGGGTTCACGAATTGTTACGTTGTCCCTTTATCTTGATAATGCGACAGGAAATGACAGCACGCTGCAAACGACTTTATCTGCTGTGATGATGTAGGTCTGCGTGCTCGACGTGGTCACGCCAAACCGTCTCATAACTTGAAGAGAGGACTCGAAGATGAAATAAGCTCCTGACTGTGTGTTTCTGGCTGTGTGTGTGTGTGGAGGAACGTAGGCTATTTTATCACATCAATGGTGGGTTTTTTTTTTTATGATGCGAATAACACTTTTTGTGCGCACATTCTGCATAGCCCATTTTGCTTGAGTGAATCACTAGTTCATGCCACTCTCCCGATCCCCTCAACTTTACTAACAGTTTCATGACAAAGGTGTGCGGTGCGCTCTCGTCTACAAAGATGTCTGTGCGATGTTGTCTGGCAGTAGTTTTACCTGCGGGGCCAGACTACCTTGGATGGTACGGAAGAGTACACTCTTACGAAATACTCCATTGACGAACGTTTCAGTTTAAGTTTCTTAGGTTTCGAGAGGAAAACTGAGATAGTAGGTACTTGCGTGGTTATAGTGTGCTCTTTTCCCTCCTCCCCCTGTTACTATTTCCGAACTGGCATCGTCGTCACGACAGCCTGATGCCTTTTCGCATACTGTATGCTACATTGTTTACTTTTCCAAACTGTTACGAAAATGTCTCGGCACACACAACAATTCAGTCGTCGTTTGAAAATGTAATTTCCATTCAAGCAAAATAATTTAGATAGATAATTGTAGGAAAAAAATCCGCTTGAGCACTCATCTTGACTTTACGTCCCTATTTTAACGTGGACAACCCTTTAACATGTCGTAAACAGTAAATCTTTATGGGTGAATGATCAAATACCCAGCAATTATCAATATTGTTTAAGGAATGACGACAGAAGGTTGTCGCATGTAAGCAGACCTCCGCGTGTGAGGGGCTGAAACACAGCCTGTGTTGTAGGCGGCTCTGAGTTTCGGATGCGAACCAAGTAGGTAAGTACATGAGATAGCTAGCCATTTTTATATTTATTACTAGGTTGGTTTAATTTGTAAGCGGTTGTTGTTGGCCTTCCAACACAAAAAATGTAAGGAAATAAGTATACAATCATTAAAATATCTTGTAAATGTAATTTTAATTTACTCTAAATATAAGTTTTGTAATAAGCGTAACGTTTATAAGGACCTTCGATAAAAATCCCGTGAGCCTATTTAACTCCACCACTTGAAGGAAATTTGGTAATATGTTTAAATATGTAGCTCTTACGTTATCGGACAACACAAATACTATTCGTACTGGCTGCGAGCCATATGTAATGCGGATTTTCTAATATATCAAAATAAAATTAAAACTTCATGGCATGTAATACCCGCCGAACTGACAACACTCTTCATTAGCTATAAGCACAGATATGTCTGAAGTAATGGCTCAAAATGATGCCCAAAAGTGTAAAAGACTCAGTGACACGTCTCCAAATTAGGAAAGGAATGCCTTAGGCACACCTTTAGGCGCCCCACGTAAGCTTTTTTGTGCTTCTCTTACAAATTTCATCTTTGTGCGATTAAATCCTAAATTACATGCATGCATACAAGGTAGAGGAAAGTCTATAACCCAGACACGAAGATGCATAGTAAGTATTGTTACAAGACGTCTGAGGGGCGTATTTGAGTTCGTGAGGGATGAAGATCTTAATAAAATAAAATAATTAAATGTGATTTTAAATTTATTCACATAGCTATTATTTACGTTACATTATCTATATTCACTATTTCTCTTTTTATTTATCAGTGAGTGCAATATTTAATGTATATAGCAACTCTAATTAAAGTTCTTCTCAATGTCTCTGTTTGGTTATAGTCAATTAACTCACATTCGTCATTCGAAATGTCTTTTACACTCACGCATTCAGTTCAATAGTCCCGCCTGCCAGCTACACCTTCACTGCACCGATGCTCACAGTCGCAGATTTTACTCCCACTGGTCACAGCCATCGCCACTCGTTGCTCTCCTGGCTCGTCGTCTATCGCTTAAGGTAGCACAATTTCCCAACCTCGCGACTCTCATAAACTGCCCGCTCGGAGACATGCCGCGCTTACGAGATCTCGAAGGTTCCCCGCACCCTGAATCATGCTGAGAGAGGTAAGGGCAATCAAAACTAGAAAATTCCTTCAGATAAACGCATAAATTAAACTTGATGAAGGTCAGGAGCATGCGAGTCACAAAAGGCTTATCACGGCGGCAAGCGAAAGAATAGGTGACAGCATGGCTTTATAACTTAGCACCCTGGTAGTATTATCGCTCGCCTGTCATCCAAATATCGCTTCGTGACTCGCCGCTCGCTATCATGTCACTAATCTGTCCTTCACTTTCACTCACTCGCGCGGGACAGGTCAAGGGAAGCGAGCACGTAACACTACCCCGTCCTCAAGTCTGTTATTCACGAACAGACTCTGCAACATCCGGACCTTAGTAGAGTTACACTCGGTCAATGTGGGCAACCTTCGGCTCCTCGCAAAATCCTTGACGACAAATCCGAAAGACCACATCATTGATCTTATTTCGAATCCTGTAGGGAACTTCCCAAATTTTCTGCAGCTTCAATAAATACCCTTTTCGACTCTGTGAGTTGTACGGCCACACCTGTCATCCTTGAAATACCTCGCCTGACATTCTTCCGTCATGCCAGGTCTTTATTCTGTCACTATACGTGGACAACCACAGAATAATCTTGGAAACTCTCGGTAGGTTCCCCGGCTGCTGTGTTGGATTGTCTAAATATATTATTATGTGATCGTTTGTGCCTTGCCGAACTACTAATCCTTTCTTTACCAGTTTTAAATGATGATGCAACTACAAAATTTCCCATCACTTGTTCCTTTATATTACGTCTACCAATCTGAAAAGTGTTGGCACTTGCGGTGGATTCAGCAGGTTGTGGCTGGATCCTCGCCCGACGTACCCTGAAGCACTGGTAGCTTCTTTCGACTGTCTCACTATCATTCTCGAGCTCATGCAGCTGGTTCTTTGCCTCCCGAAGCACATCCTCCTAGGGATTGCTATTCTCTATCTCATGTAAGTTGGCGAGATTCTGACAGTTCGACGAAAGTAGAACCAATGTTTACTTTTCGTTTATGTATCCTTTCGCCATCAGCTGGTGCGCCAATTGGAGGCTGTATTTATTATCAACACGTCAGCTAATCCACTTGCCATTGTACTGTAATGCTCAACAAATTTTAAAATATTTTAGACTGAAGTCTGTCTAAAAAAAATTAGTATGTTTTAAAAGTAAAAATATAAAACCTCGCAAAAACTTAAATATTTGCTAACTCTTTTTTAATTTGTTCGAGACAGTGGATTTGGCTTAACATTTGCGAGATGGTAGTTGTAGCTATTATCACACTTTGGATGTTATAGCTAATATATTCGAGTTGGAAATATGTGATGTGGAATAACGTTAGCATTGCTTAAAATCTATTCACGCATGTCCCGCTTTCTTCGGAAACAAGGAAATGGGTTTTCGAGAGAACAATATGGCGTATAGTTTACGTAAACGAACGATTACCGGCCGAATAGAAATTGCTAGTACTCAAAATCGCTGTACACGAAATAGATGTTACTTTAAAAATTATGCAGAGCTAGCGGAAAAATAAAACTATTGGTATATAGAATGAAAGCTTTCTTCTCTGGTTGGTAATGTTTTAGGAAAAAGAAGATAGATGGAGCGCACTCCATGACAGAGCGAGATTTGAGCCATTTGCATTGCTCAATAGATAGCATATTTTTAAAAGTTGAATGTTCTTCTATTACTGGCTCGGAACGACACGAATTTGAAGTATATTTCGTTAAATTATTATAAAAAACAATTCAAAAATACTATGCAATATCTCTGCATGCTTTTGGAATTAATATAAACCACGTATGGAAAGCATGATTGGAAAAGGGGGATACGACATTCTAAAAGGTTTTGAAGTTGCGTTTCATTTGGATACGGATCGTTTTATTGTGCATTTCATTTTTAACACCTATACATTACTACTTTATCACGAAGTTCAGTTCGTAACACTAACAACCACTGTTTTGTGACCTCGTAAAATAAAATGTATTAATTAATCTAGGAACTCTTTCTTATCGCATATTTTCTGCTTGTCTAATGTGCGTCGGCAGTGCACTCAGAATAGCCAATGTAATATTAACTTTTGTTTGTTCGTGCATCAGCTGATACAGGATTTTGTAAATGGCGTTTTGTTTGTTTCGTATACGTCAATTGCCACTCACTGACTGACAGAATCTCGCCAACTTATATGAGACGGACTATATCCTTAGAGCCACTCCTGAAATGGGCCATCCCATCACTCGCTCCATGCCATGGGCTCCTTTCACTACTATATGGCGCAGTGTGCGTAGGGCGTCTGAACAGTATTCGCAAGTCATCGTGTGCATTTTCCAAATGCATTGTGAGGTGTGCAGCTTGCAGATTCAGCTCATCGATGTAGTGCCTCAGTTGTTGGGCATATGCACTAAATTGACAAATTTCTTTATGCAAGTGCTTGCATGCGCTCACCAATGCCATTTGTTCTTCACCTCACTGCATCTTTTTCTGCTGCGGTTTTTTTTCTGCTGCTGTTGGGGGCAATAGGCGATCAGTTTCCCCAGCTGTCCACATGAGAAATACTCCCGCCGTTTGGGTGGTTGGGGGGGGGATGATGCTCTGTAGCACGTACTCTGGAAGCGATGTCTCTCAAAGCGAACTGAAACTCCTTCAGTGTTTTCTTCATGCTGTCTTCGTCGTCTTTATTCAGCGTCACTGCCTAAACCGGACGTTGGGGTGTGGGCTCCGGTCTTGCTGACTCCACCTCCAGTGCTCTGGCCAAGGCGTCCTGTATGTTGCAGAGTACATCCAGGCTTACTGCTTGCTGTACCAGTGTGTTGGCGATGGCATCGATGAAAAAGCCGACTGCGATGATGTTGCACACCTCCTCGGGGCACCCTTCCAGAGATAGGTGGGAGATATGCACGATGTCTTGCCATAGCTCCAGCAGTGGCTCTCCTGGTCGCTGGGTGTGGCTTCACAGTTGGGCATGGTGGGTATGTCGCAGGTGTCGGTCGCCGAAACCTTGTTCCAAATGCGGGGCATCTCAGTACGGCTGCGATGTAGTAATCATGCTGTTCGGCTAACCAGCCATTTAGGACGGCGACTATTTCAAACTGGTGTTGGTACTTCCGCCAAGATGTCTTAATTGAGAGCCCTACTCCGGGCTGCGCGACACCAAGCAGAGCTGCTGACTACCCTTCGAAGTTGCTGTGTTGGTTACAGTTTGCACTGCTTCCCCACTTTTCTCAGCTGCAGGTGTTGTGGTAGTGGAACTCCACCGCTGAAGAAATTCTTCCCTTTCTTTCTTCATTGCACTCATTTCGTTCTCGACGGTATCCATCTGTCCACTCACAATGTCCCCTTTTTCATTTACACTGCCAATTTTCTTGTCCACATAGTCAAATCTTTCATTTTCTTACTCGCTGATGCCTTCTATTTTCCTGTCACCATTTTAATTTACTGTGTCCATTTTCCTATCTACGTGATCTATTTTATTGTCTACTAAATCGCTCACTGTAGTTATCTGGCTAAATACATTATCGTTTACACTATTTATCGCACTAGTAATTTGAGTATTTACAGATTTGTTCACACTACAAATTTTGTTATCTATTAATGTTTGCACTCACTTGGCTACCTACTCCCTCAATTTTATTATTTTGTATTTTATCGGAAAGGGCTTATTAACGTTCCCCGGTGTTATGCCTGAGGTCTTATCAGGGGATGGCTTACAAACTAACTTATAGCCTAACTTAAACTAACACCCATGGCTTACCTGGGATTCGAACCCAGCACCTCCGGCACCGCAGACCGGTGGTGCATCAACCGACTGCGCCATGGAATGTTGGCTAATCCCTCAATTAATGCTCGCAGTGCTTCCATTTCTGAAGATATTTTTCCAGTTAGCAATCACTGCGAAAGTTGTATAGAACAGTCTTAATTTCTTAACCTACATCAATTAAAATTGATTAATTTGTTTTAATGTCACTAATTATTAGCCTCTTGCCTAACTTGATCACAGATTTACATCCCACTTCTTACACCAGTGTTACAAGATGCCTGAAGTGCGTATTTGAGTGAGGGATGGAGGTCTTAATAAAAATAAAATAAGTAAATTTGATTTTTAATTTATTCACACAGCTATTATTTACAACATTACATTATTTATCTCCACTATTACTCTTTTCATTTCTCGGTGAGTGCAATATTAAATGTATAACTCAATTCTGATTAAGGTAATTCTCAATGTATCTGTCTCACACATCCAGTTCAATAGTCCCATCTGCTAGTCACACCTTCACTGCACCTATGCTAGCAGTCGCAGATTTTACTCCCGCTGACCACTGCCGTCGCCACTCGTCGCTCTCCTGGCTCGTCGTCTATCGCTTAAGGTTGCACAATCGCCCAAACTCCCGACTCTCATAAGCTCCCCGCTCGGAGGCCCGTCGCGCTTATATAGTATCACTCACCAGATCTCGAAGGTTCTCCGCACCCCGAGTCATGCTGAGAGAGGCGACGACGATCGAAACCAGAAAATTTCATCAGAGAAACGCATAAATTCAATCTGCTGAAGGTCAGGAGCGTGCGAGCCACAAAAGGCTTATCACAGCGGCATGCAGAAGAATGGACGGTGGCACGCCTTTATAACTTAGTATTATCGGTCGCCTGGCATTCAAAAATTCCTTCGTGACTCGCCGCCCGCTGTCATATCACTACTCTGTCCTCTTCCGTTCGCTCGCGCGGGACAGATCAAGGGAAGCAAGCGCGTAACAATATATATCAGTAAATGTATTAGATATTTTACAATAGAATATATTAACTTTTCTCGGTAAAAATATAAAACAGTATGGTTCTCTATTTATTTTCAGTCTGGCGTCCTTTACTAAATTTAAGGGTGGGCAATATATATTCCGCCTCCCTTGAAAGAAGTGATTAAATGTTGAGGGGAACACCTAGTAAAGATTCTTAACTCCTCAAGGTCACGTCTAGACACAAGGAAGCATTTCGATGGGCCCTCCAATGACTGCAATATAAAATAAATCCACATTTAATTAATTAATTAAAATATTTTTTTAAGCATTTCTATTAATATTTTTATACATACGTCCATATTTGTTATTATGATTGCCCTATTTGACCAAGGTTTTCTTGTAAAGTGTTCTTTCTGAAACTTCCATGATTGAAGTATGGGTAAATTTTGATTACAAATAGATTCTTATTAAGTGATTTAAAAATAATAACCTTCAAATAAGTAAATTCTAGCGAAATATGTTACTGTGTTACAAAATATATGCACTCTTCTTTCATATGCAACATCAATCGCACTATTCTGACAATGATGGTAATGCGTGTATTACTTGTGGATGAGTTATGCATTTTGTACAGCCGGGCGCACTTCTCCGCTGAACGCCACCCTATTCCGATTTTAAGGGCGTTGGCCAAGGTAAAATGTGTTATTTTATTTTTGTACCACACACTTTTCAACTGATAGACATTATCTGTGACTACTTTAACATCAGATAAAATTGTGATAGATAGCGTGGTTTTTGCAAACTGACATGTCAAAGTCAACATTGTACTGTACTTGTAATATACTAATAAAATAAACCACGAAAATGTAACACGGAAATCGGTAAGGTCTTGTCTTAATTCATTTTAAAGTATGTTTAGTAAAAAGTCATTTTCGAAAAATTATGGGGCAACCACGAATCAAAACTATGCAAGGATATCCTTATTTTTTTAGCAATTTTCTGAAATAGCATAAACATTCCATTGTAGAATTTTATAGGCGTCTTGAAAGTAGCTTTTGGCATATTCTTTCAGTGTGAATTATCTTATTTCTGTACTTGAGATAGTTTCTGTTATTTATACATTTCCTAAACAGTAAAATTTTGATTCTGAGATGAGTTTATGCGAAATCTATGCGCTTAATATTTTTTTTTGTTTGAAACCGTAATTTTTGATCATGTATAAAACTTGGAGAGTACGTGGCATAAATAAAAAATGACACCTTTTTTCGTGGCCAACGCCCTTAAGAAATTGCCTGCCATGCAGTGTTATATGGGATGACCATAGCGGCTTACCTGTACACATCACCCACACCCTTGCTGATGTTCAGCTTGTAGCCGAAGTTGTTGCTTCTTTCGGACCAGACCACAGGATTGCCAGCGTCCAGGTTGAAAGCCGCTACCCGCAGAGCTGGAAGCACCAGGAGAAGCGCCATGCGACACATATCCTCGGGAGGTAAGGTTCAGAGTAGCGATGGTGCCAGAAGACCAGCGGTGAGCCAAACACCGTCCCTCAGAGCTCCGTCAGACGACCATCTGCCCACCTGCGGGGAAATAGCTCAACCATCATGTACTTCTTTACTTCAAAGCCACGTTCTTTTCATCAAGCATGCGTTATCAGTAAGGGCCTACCTATGAAGTTCGCGTAATTATAATGTGTCCTGCTGGATTTCACAGTTTTGCATCATTGGATGCCACTAAGGCGTGGAACCATTCCCTTTGTGATTAACTGCATGTGGTTTGCGCGCACAGATATGAAGTGTTCATTCATTGGCGTACGTTTTCCCAAGGTGCGTCAAAGGAATACGATCAAATGACAACAGCCTTGAAAATGTTCACATGTTTATAGTGTGACCTGTTACCAAAAAATAACGCAAATTTTGCTCGTCTATCAGTCGTCAGTTTTATAAAATCATCATGACTTGTAGAAATTTACTTTTATATTTAATTGTACTATTCCTATAAACAAAATATTGATAATATATTATATTATGTAACGACCTAGAGAGGTGGCGCGGCGCAGCCATAACATGCCGGGTTCACATTCGGGGGGACCTGGGTTCGATTCCCGGACCAGCATTCCTCATCACGGTCTTCCATTGTTTTCCGACGTCGCTCAAACTAAGTGGCACAGAAGCCAGCGGGATATCCCGGAATTTGCACGCGGGAAATGTGGCCGACGTTTCCGCTGGCCGACGGGTTTTCTCGGGGCACTCCAGATTCCCCTGCCCTTGCATTCACCGATGCTTCATATTCACCTCGTTCATTTCTCTTTCACGGGTTCTCAGGACTTGAATGTTAGACGACCAAAACCTCTCAATTTAACAACTAAATTATGTGTAATGGCTATGATTTATTCTGCTGAAGTTGGAAAGTTCAATGCTAATAATTCGTCAAATAAATAAATGTTGCCGCCATGGTAGCAATGTTGCATGTGTACAAGATTCTCTCCGTTTTGTATGTAAATAAAAGTGATGTTTGCAATTTCCATAAAATAAATATAAATATGTAATATCTTCTGATTTGAATTTTGTTAGAATCCACGTAAAAAAAAGCAGAACTTGTTCTTCGCACTTGAGTGAAATTTTAAGGAATACGTCTACATATTTTTAATGTTCGGTCGTAAAACAGGATTTTACAAAACGTTGGCTTAAGCCCCTGTCACACTGTCAAATTTTTGCCTTAAAATATATTTAACAATAAAATTTGAAGACGAAATACGACCATTAAATTTTTCCATTCAACAAATTGGATAAAATAATATTGAATGTATTTTTTAATGTGTCACATTGTCAAATTATTTTACTAAGGGGGAGGGGGGGGTCTAGTATTCACTTTTCAAATTTATTTTCAAAGTGAGATAGTGCTTTTGTGTTTCCGTGCAGCCCACTACAGGAAGGAGTGTAACATATGTTGTGATTTATTTTCACTTCTTTACTAAACTGAATTTTTATTCATCCAAGACATTTCTTGCACAATGAAATTTAATGCCTCTATAAATTCTTAATATTATTGTAAATTAATCTCTTCAAATAGCACTCATACTCAAAGAACCTGTATATAAATTAATTATATTCGTAACTTTATTGAGTTTCCATCAGTTGTTCGCTATTTTATAGTTTCGTGATGTCGGAAAAGGGATTTTTTGTCATGCATGATTCTGATTGGCTGAGCCCAACATACATCAAAAAATTTTTAGAACCAGTCCAATTTTGAAAATTTTTGTTGGAAACTAGAGTCATGCGACTTTTCCAGACAAACATGGAGGCAATAATGACGTTTCGGTGAGGTCACAACCCTCTAACTCTATTTTACCAAGCTTACTGGAAGCAGTTGGACGGGAAAATTTGACAATGCGACAAGAGCTTTACGCAATAAATTTTATTTTAATGTGACAGCTGTATCGAGAAATTCATTTTGATGACAAGCTAGATTTATTTTGCTCTTATATTCGTACTTTCTTTACACTAAAATAACCGTGTTGACGAGAATGCCAAACACAGCTTAATTTTTTCTGTTAATATTGAAAGCTACATTGGTGGACGTGATTAGTAATTATATATTTAAGTTTACACTAAATATTTGTCTGGTGGAAGTGTATCACTATTTAGGCCAATCACTAACTTTTACACAAATAAATAGAATTCCTCCATTTAACACCAGCATAACACGACCTCTTTGGAACACCAGCGTACATTCAGGGCGAAATTTTATCTTTCCTGAAATCTTCCATAAGGAATATCGTTTTGCTCGTAACCTGGAATAAACCTTAGCCCTGGCCTATTACTTCACTGGTCCAGATTATTGAGCAACTTGCTCCGTATCTAATGATTTCACTGTCGACGAGGCCGTAAGTCATACGCATCCCACATTCAAGCTTGCGAAAAGCTTGCCATTTGAGTGGAATATGCCTTGCCGAGCAAGCTTGACACATCATATAAGATTAAATCTTGACTCGAGCCTAATTCCTCACGAATGGTACATAATTTTCTATGGCAAGCTTGCAGATGGCTTGAATTAGATAGTCTATTCGTGGTTTCTTCATACTTTTAGAATAAGACCTTTGAAAATTCACCCTATGTATGATGTGATTGGTTTTTTCCTAAATGTGTCATGTATCACAAGCGTTTTATACTTGTGTTGACATAAAAATACCTTCTATTTGGTTAAATTGAACTTCTTATTATATTCTGTCTGTAAATTATAATATTTATTTTATAATTAAAGTAAATGTAAACGAGGGAAAAATAGGTGTTTTGGTTATGTCTAGTAATAAGTAGTCATAAGGCAAAATATTGTTACACTGAGTGCGCACGAATTCGGTGCGTCATCCCTTTGGTATAATTTTCTAGCCTTAGTTAAACTTTGTTTGCGTGAGACGGAGCAAAATCTAGGATGTACAACGTTAGCAGGGCTTCAGAGAAGTTGGAAGTAACCGTGAATGGATTATACTTGCAGCTTACCAAGACAAGCTTTCAGCGAGTGTAACTAGCCAAGTTTGCTGCAAGCTTGGTAATAGGAGACATTTTAGCTTGCTGCAAGCTTACAGGCTTGTGATGACAAACCTCAGTCAAGATCGAATTAAGCTGATTATGTTATCAGAGTTAGCGTGGGAGTGTGCAAGCACCAACCTGAAGGTGTTCTGCTGTATGCAACGGATGTCGCCTGTTCCCCCGAGGCGCGCGAGCTCCGACGTCGAAGGCGAACAACTGAGCGTCTGACACTTACTTGGCTTTGCTGTGAAACCGACGTCGTCCCGCCAGCCTGCTTCCTTCCGCGTGACGTCACAGCTGCGGTCGACATCGCAGATAGCAGCTCGACGAGGAAGCTAGACGCCGGCCTCGCTCGAGAAGGACACTGCGCTAATCAAGAAGCCAGCCTTCTTTACGGTGTGCGGATCAATGGGAGGGATGCCATGGAATTATCCCTCTCATAAAATATTTTCCGTGACTCGTGTAAGAAAAATTATTTCCCTGCCAGGGAAAATGATTTCCTTCCCTGAGAGTAATAATGCTTATTCACTGATGAAACGAATCGTCACACGCTGTAAAACATTTCTGGTAAACTTCCTAAACTGTAAATGAAGGTTTTTTACCTATACATCGTATAGAAACAATATCATGTTTCAGACTATTAATATGGGAATGTTCAGTGCCACTACCACACAAAGTTGGGAGCTTTCCTATGGATTTGACATTTTCCTAGGGAAATGCAGGAGCGCTACCATGGATGCATGGGAAACAACTTTACCACTCGTGCTTCTTACTATGCGTATACACTTGTGTGGTAAATTCTCGAATAATTCCTTAGAGTGCACGTACAAACTGTTGCAGCGAAGCTTCATGCCTACTTCGGATGGAAAGTAGTGGATGGAAAATACACGAAGCCACATATGATAAGATATACTTACTGTCAAAACCCAGGTTTTGGGTGTGGCGCAGAAAATTTCGCGTTGCACCTGGTGTACTTAATTACACACCAGGCACAGGCTGAAGACATATAGCATATAAGCTAGAGCATAATATTTCCGTCGTCAGATATCAGCGCACAAATTTTTCAGGCACGAAAGTTATCACTTTCAAGATTTTATTAGAACACTGCAATAAGTTAATTATGGCAAAGTATTTTAGTGTTACAAAATTATGCATATGCAATACAAACCTTATTTTTCTGACAGTATTTGGAGAGTGTTTACTACTTTTGTTTAACGTTTCCTGCACGCTGTGCTGTCGGGTGGTGCTACACTGGAAACCATGCTCTACTTCTACCATACATTTTAATTGCGGCTTTTTAAGTTTATCTATGGCTTCTGGAATAAGTTATTAATTAGAGTCTAAAATTTAGCCAATTTTTAAATTTCTCACTCGTAACTCTTGCTGTGAGTACTTTGATATTTCCAACTTCCTAACCCTGGCTTGTCCACCCCTGAAGGAACGTCTAAAGCCCGGGTGCTACGATTTTAGTTTCTTTGGAAGACTTTATACAAGCTAGCATGGTCGCTTGTATGGATTGTTCTATGGAAGATTTAGCCACCTGCTGGTCGTTCCATTTGACTTTTGGAAACTGCTCGTGTAGAATTTTCCGTGGAAGGTTTCTTACAAGGTGGACATTGCAGCCAAACACGGAGAATGGTGATGGCATAGCACCTCTAGTAACGACAGTTGTGATTTCAGTTCATTTCGTTTTGAGAAACAGAGATCAGGTTATTAAATAAAAGTAAAATATATATCGGAGTAAGTAAAGAAACTAAACATCCGCGAAAAAGTGATTTATTCATGACACAACACAGATAATGTTGAAATTGCGTTTAACATACATATTTATTTAACATAAAAAGAGTACCAGTTACCAAAACAAAACAATTTAGGATTCGTGCATTAAAAAATATTGCAAAATACAAAATTTGTGAGGGAAGTCCATCCTGGAACTGCAGTTGCAAAAGTAAAGTCGTAAAAAATGCTCACGCTTATACTTGTGTATTAGCAAGCATGATGTGACGTGTTATTTCATACGAACCTCCACGCCTTGTTGCATGCAGGCTCGAACAGCAATTCTCGTACAAGATTCAGCCTGAGCTTGTACGGATCACCGTATCGCGTGGGCGTTAGGGGCCGTGGTGGCTGGGCGGTTAGCCTGCTCACCTCCCACCAAGGCGAATCGGGTTCAGTCCCGAACCGGGTCACTCACGGATTTTCACAAGTGAGAATCGTGCCGGAAGATTGTCGCTGGTCGGCAGGTTTTCTCGAGGAACTCCCGTTCACCCCGCCCTTTCATTCCTGCGCTGCTCCAGTCTCACCTCATTTCACCCTCATCGGCTCTCAACTCAACTCAACTCTGACTCGACTCGACTCAACATGGTCGTTAGTCGTGACAGTACTTTACCTTCTCGGTAGAGTTCGTGAAAACCTGACTCAGGAAGCTCCACGGCAACCTCTGTGATTCATCCGTTAATTCTAGGTTTTAGCCAAGAACTGTGGTTCGATAAGAATATTTGTGATGGAGGGAGTTTTGGGCTATTTAAGGTAAAGCTTATCACTTTTGAAGACCCTGCCGGCAGGCTTATTAACCAAAAAATTATATTTCAATGAGCCCTCAGACGTTAACTTTTTGTACAAAATGTATACACTTTGTTTATTAGTCACATGGCCATTTTTAAATGAACAACTGGAAAAGGATACAAATAAGCTGAAAAGAAACATTTAAGTACGACCTTAAAATGTGCTCACTTTACCATGCAAAGCATATAGCTCTGGCTGTTTACTTTAATAATCAAAGGCCCGATTAGGGTTTTAAGTCAATATGTTATCAAACTAGCCATCTTATGTTACGTCGATTGCGCCAGACACAACAACTGAATACTTACGAAAATTTCCGGGAAGGGAAACCATTATCGCGACGTACAGGCTCGCCATTTCCCTTATGCTATCTATGATACATTCCTTCAACAATATCGTTACATATCGTATATCGTATCATACAACATACCGTATTTCATATTACGTATGACTTGAATACAAAGTATTTCTACAGCAGGTCCTGTTTTCAATATCTGCACAGTGTGCGAGAGTAACTGGCGCAGGCTTACGCTCTGGTTGCACTTCACTCGCTTCGCGCGCCGACTTCCCAAAACACACACTGAGCACTCATTATTATTTATAGTTCTTCTGAAAACAATGGAATGACTTCTCCATATCTCACATGCGCCACAGAAAGATGGAAAGAAGGCACAGGGTTCATAATTTTTTTTAATGTCGCAGAACAGCATTTTACCAAGCAAAAAACTAATTAAATGTAGCATATACTCTTACACACTGGAATTATGGGACGTACAAAGGGGAAACGAATTATTTATGCATTCATAGTATTAAGGTGGAACTATAGTGGCTCCAAGTGCAGCCAACTGTACAAAATGCAAGTCATTAAGAGTAGTGTGCACTACCAGAAAAGTACGATTTATGTTACAAATAAAAGAAGAATGTGTTATTTTATAACACCGTAAAGTATTTTGCTAATGTCAATGTTTTTAAAAGCAAATAATAAGAATCTATTTAGTTAAAATTTAAGCGATTTCCACATTAAATGTTTCAAAAGCGCATTTTGCAAAAAAAAAAAAAAAACTTAAGCAAGACTATTATAATAACTCTTGTTTTTCGTAAAAAATTACTGGCAATAATGTATCCAAATATTTTGAATAAGTAATTGATTTTAGAGATGAAAGTTATCCTTTTTATAACAGAAATGTATGTGCATAAAAATAATTAACAAAATATTTGTAAATATTATTACTAAATTTTGTTACATACATAAGGAGTAGATGGTCTTGCACAATGAAGGTTTTCTTGCAAAATAAGCTTTCTAAAGCATCCATAATGGAAATGCACTTAAATGACGATTTAAAAAAAATTCTTATTATTTTATTTAAAAAAAAATTAAAGAGAGGAACTTCAGGCAAAATATTGTTGTTTTTACAAAGATTGTTTTCTTATTTTAAATGCCACTTAAAACGCCATTCTCTGGCAACTTTTGCGGTATCGGTACGACTTTTACTCAGCAGAATGGCGCAGTGGTAATGCACTGGACTCTCATTCGGGAGAACCTAGGCTCGATTCCCGGTCCGACCATCCTTATTTCGGCCTTCCATGGTTTCCCGAAATCACTCCAGGCAAACGCAGGGTTGGTTCTTTAACAAAGGCCATGGCCGCTTCTTTTCTATTCCTTCTCCAATCCCTCTTCCCTGAGCAACTTGTTCCGTCTCTAATGACCTCGATGTCGACGAGACGTGAAGACAAACTACCCACCTACTTATTCGCCGTTTCTTCACACATTTTTAATCAAACGTTTGAAAAACGCCCCATGTATGACGTGTTTGAATGCTTCCTAAATATGTACTGTACCTCAAGCGTTTAATACTTTTGTTAGAATAAAAGTACGTTATTTATGGTTACAATGAACTTTCACTTATATTTAATATATAAATGACCATTTTTCATAATTATAACTAGAGCCTAATATGAATAATGACACAGAGAAAATACGTTGTTATGAAGTGATCAGACCTTAGCTGAACGGCCTGTCTGATCACACCTCCAAACATTAAACCAGGACACGAGCGTGATTGCAATAACACCTTGCGAATACAGTTGCAGAAATTCCCTCCACCGCCCAGTAAACGGGGCCAAAATATATTAACCAACGTACTCGATATAAGCCAGCATTAACACCGCGAGCGGCGTCTTTTATCGTCGACCCAACCAGAGAGAAGACCACTGAAGATGGGTGTGTCCGGCCGTCGTTAACCGCCTTCTAGAATTAGCCTCCGGCAACATGAACAAGATGTGGACTTTCCAATTAGATTGTTATAGTAATGGCACGAGGTAATAACAATTCTTAATATAATTAATAAGCATCTTGGTATTCAATTTAAGCTCCCCTGACCAATAGTCACGAAAATAGTTATAGTATAATCTTTATGTTCAATAAACGCCATCTAATACTGCTGTGCTCTACCAAATCATGACTCATTATTGAACTACGACCATTAGCCTCCTTTCAGAAATGAATTAGTAAAAAAACATTCGTAACAGTGGTGGACGTTTGGTTCCTCTCCCTGCCTTGCAGCAGCGTCTCTGCCATCCACCCCCATTTCAATGAATTCCCCACCCACCCACGCTGATTTCCGTATTAATAATTGCAAAATTTCAGCTACGTCCACTTATAACATTAAAACTTTTAGCTATTAAGTAGCAGTATAATTAAAATAATATCCACTTTTCAAATGCAATAGGTTTGAATAATAATGTACCTTTTACAGCCCAATATCTAAACACACAAAGCAATTATTTAAAACCTAAATAGCAAACGGTATTAAAATTTAAAGAATTTCGGTGTGAACCGCAAGTCCCTATTTGTGTATATATACTTTTAAACAATTAACCTCAGCAATACCATTCTATAAATTTAAATTAAGATATGAAATCCTGTGGGTACTGGATGTAGTTATTTGAAATGCAACTATTACTGTGATAGTAATTCATAATTCTGTGAGGATTTTCATTAAATTAATTTCAACTCATGCTAATTTAATAAACTCCATGCAGTACACCATATTGTACGTAGTTAGATATAACTGTGAACAGATTAAGTAAAATTATCTTATGATACTTTCCCCTCAGTCTACATACTATTTATTTAAGAAACTTTTCATAACATGCATAGAAATAAGGAATAACTACGAGATTTTAGTCTTCTGACATAAAGCCAGTATCACGTTATTAGTTGTCATATGGAAGGACGAGGTGACGCGACCCAGTTACAAAGTTTCGAGACAACACATCCACGCATCAGCACTTCCCCGCGGCTCAAGCGCCGCTGTGGTGCGAAAGGGCGTGGCACCGTATGCCACGCAAATGTTTCCCCACACCCGCTTTTAAAACTTAAGTTTATTGTTCTAGTTTTAAACTCCTCATATTCCCAATATTTTCACATACTTCACACAAACCAGTGCTATAAGGACACGTGGAGAATTAATTCCGTTGAGTTCATGCAGTTATGTGAACCGAAAACTTAGCCAATCCTCGTGGCTTTCGAACGTGCGAGCGACACGCAGTTCCAGTCAAACTGTATTGTTTGACGCGCGGACTGCTAAACATGACGTGAGAAGGAATAATTGTGTTCAATGTCAAGGGGATTTAACGAAATGCGAATAGTGCCCGAGACACACCTACTTCGACTGTATCTGTCCGTTCATGGTTTACACACGTTCACCCAATTGTCAGGAGTACTTACCCAGGAAGTCAAACCTTACGTTTCGCGTGAGACGCGGAGCAATTTTTGGGCCTCCGCGGAGTTGTGACCCGGCCATAGGGGCCTGTTTTCTTTGTCTACTAGCCTTGTACAGGCAGTATGGGCACAATCTGAATGCGTTGGATTTTTGCTGTGGGTCTTTTCTCTACTACATAGTAATTTGAAAGTATACCATGAGGGTACTTTCACTTTTGACCTCCCTAGTGTACATCATTGAGTGCAGATTTCCCCAATCCCCATATGCTACCCCATTGTGTGGAAGTAGAATTGTAATTAGTACCTACTTAATTATTTATGAGTTGTTTTCCTCTCTACTATTTTCTATTTGCATAATCAGTGTCATTATGTTCTACTTATACTATGTGTTGATGTCCCTCGGCTTTGTTAACATGCTATAAGTTCTTCTCCTCTTCATTATAATCTTAACTTTCTAATAATCGATGTCATTAAAATCTACTTATGCTATGTGTTGGTGTCCAGAGTACTTATTAACATTTTAATAATTATGAGCTTTATCTGCGCACACAGCTAACAACAATAAATTATTTTCAGAGAAAAAAATTTGTATGAAATCTGTTCTAGCATAACCGTCCTTATTTGGAGGCATTATCAAAGAACTGGATCAAAAACAGTAACGTAACTATAAAGTTGTAACATAAGTTAGTGTTCATATACCACCCGAGAAAACAATAAACAAAGACCGTTTAAAAATAAATGAGCTTTAACTCACGTTTAAATACATAAACTTCCAAGGTCAGACACGACCAGCAATATAATACAACCATAAATATAATAAAACAGTATTAAATCCACAAGTTAATTGAGTAAATATAAGCCTCATAAAATATTAGGGCCCTATTAATTTATTTAAGGAAAATGTTATATAAGATATTTTGACAAACTGTGAAGACATTTTGTTAATACATTTCCTTGCAAGTTTCAGATCAACGGTACCGCACATTCCATGTCAACAGAAACCAGCAGAGATGTCACAACAAACCCCCTCATGTAAAGTTCCTCCGGAGGTACTTTTTATCACTGTAATTTAAGATTTTAATTTTTATAGAAAACGAACTATTTGTACAATTTACCACATTTAATATATATTATTATATGTTATTGACAATTATTTCTTGTATAATAAGTAGCATTTATTACTTCAACATTATGTTTGTCGTATTTAAATACTTGTGTACATGTTACTTTAAGTATCCTTTCAATTTCCCTCTTAAGTATTGAAACATAGTAGAAACGCAGCTGCTACATCTTTTTGAATTTTATGAAATTTCCAATTATTAATTAAATAATACTGTACATTTTGATACCATCCCATCAGTATCCTACCACCGTGACATCACGTACCATTTTAGTATGTAACAATCTCCTATTACATCACTATTTTTGTCAGTGCTCTAACATGTATTTATTTCCAGCAAGTATATTTTCTGTACAAACAAAACACAATAATTGTTCTAACGGGGAGAGCAGTTAACATACCAAATTTAAATTCTTTTCACTTTAAAATATTGTTTTCTACATTCATTATGATTAATGATTAATATTATTTTTCTTCATTCCTTACAAGTATTAATGTATCAAAAGATCACCGCCACGTAGTACTTAGGGACTCACAGACTCAAGAAAGTCTGACGCGTTCGCGTACTACCGGCGGGGCGTCTGCCACGCTCACGTGGAAGACAATTATAGGCCAGAGTTAACACCGGGAGCGGCGCTTTTTTTCGACGACCCGACCAGAGAGAAGACCACTGAAGATGGGTGTGTCCGGCCGTCATTAACCGCCTTCTATAATAAGCTCCGGCAACATGAATAAGGTGGGGACTTTCCAATTAGATTGTAATAGTAATGGCGTGAGCTAATAACATTCCTTAATATAATTAATCAGCATATTGGTATTCAATTTAAGCTCCCCTGTTCAATAGTCAAGTAAATAGTTATAGTATAATCTTTATGTTCAATAAACTCCATCTAATACTGCTGTGATCTACCAAATCATGACTCATTATTGAGCTACGCCCATTACACGTTTACACGTATGAATAGTGTAAAAGTAACATTCGTAACAACGTGCATTGGTAATGCCTAGTAAGAAATAGTCATTATGCAAGATATCATTACACATAGTGTGGTGCGTTGACCCTCTGGTGTAATTTTCAATGCTTTGTTTGAATGAAGCGGGAGAATACTCTGTTAGAAGAACTTAAGCAGGGCTTCAGAAGAGCTGGAAGTAGCAGTGAATGGACTATACCGTAATAGTTATACATGTACAGTATATTGTTCAGTTGCATGGTGTGTATCATATTGATATTACCCATTTTCTGTTAAGACAACGAAAACTCAGTATTTAACTTCACTGATGACGCGGAGGGCGGAAATGTGGGCGACGATTGAAAATTCTGCTGAAAATAATGTCCGTAGCAAGTTGAGGGAGTTAAAGATGGAGATATAGAATTTTACGGGCAGTTGAAGCACATTATATTTTTCAAGCTATTTCTGCATAATTTTTATAATTTCCAAAGTTACTTTCAATACATATATATGTATGTATATGTAGATATAGATGTGTATATATATGTATATATACATAATTATAGGATGATTCACAGCACCCGTATCACCCCTTTTTCTCGGCAACAACACGACACTGGGGATTCGCGAAAAAAAATTGTAATAACTATACTCTATATGAATTATTGATTGGTAGTAATTTCATTCCGTCGAACATACCGGTGGTAGTGGTATGGGGGGTTAGCTTTTAAATTGCAAATGGGAACAGGGGTCATATATGGTATCGTTGGAAATGTCGTCTAAAAGGAAACAATATTTACTAAGACAGTTGTTTTCTGATGTGCAAAGATTCACACAATAAAATTAATCATGTAAGCATATAGTTTGTGAAGTGCGTAGTTTACGCAGAATGAAACGGAACGAAAGCTATTTTAATGCCTAATACAATCAAATGGAAATCAACGAAACATGTTGTTTTTCTGGCATGTATACCTAGTTTACGTACAATCAAAAGGACGTCGAGTGTACTGTAAATACTGGTAAAGTGTGAGAGAACTACTGTAAAATGGGAACTGGGAACACTCATTCGCATACATCACTCTTCATAAGTGTTCGAAATGTCGACCACTCTGTATCAGACACAACTATGCTCTCCTTCTTATGTTCGCGGTTGCTCAGTGGACCTCAGCACAGCTGAGAGATCCACACGCTGCTCTGATTCTGTCTTTTATGTCTTCCCACGTAGTTGAATGCACGCCGTAGACAATGTCTTTAATTCTCCCCCACAAAAATAAGTCATTTGGGGACAAGTCTTGAGAATGTGGTGGCCAAGCTACAAGACTCATTAGTCCAATCCACTGTCTGGGGAATAAATAACATGTCAGTAATTAGCCGAGCTCTGAGTGAAAAGTGAGCAGGACAGCCATCCTGTTGAAGCCACAGTGTTAATCTCAGAGCGAGAGGGACATCTTCGATCAGCTGATACAAAATATTATCTAGGAAGTCTGCATATGCTGCACCATTCAAGTGCCCTTCAAAATAATTTGGTCCTATGACATGATATCCGAGAAGGCCGCACAAAGTATTAAGGCTCCACACATGCTGATTATCCACTTGATGGAGCCAATGTTGGTTGACTGCAGACCAGTAATGGGCTTTATGTATGTTAACATCACCCTTACATCAGTCCACAAAAAACTGCGATGGAAAGCACAGTCCTTGCTCAGGTGCCAGTTGCAGATATCAATGCGCTTATAAAAGTCATTATTCCCAAGTTCTTGGTGCAGCTGTACATGGTACGGATGTAAACGATTATCAGCGAGGATTCTCCACACTGTACTTTGAGACAATCCTGGGTCGCGGGCAATCCTCCATGTAGATGCATTAGAACTACCATGGTAACAAGTACATCAATAGACTTCTTGTCTCTTACAGGTAGTCTGATGTGACGATATTTATTGCGTGTCGGTTGCACTAACCCGGTTGTGCACACTCAACATGCAAGACGCTGGTAGACATTGTACGAGTGATGGACGTGCTGTAGGTATCTCTATGCGTACAAATGGACAGCGCAGCAGCTCTGCAGATCCGATGACATTCCCGTAGTATCATCAGCACATTAAATGCTACTTCGTTTGTAAACAGCATTACATTCATAAAGTAACACCACAGACAGACAATGTCTGACACTGAAACAACACACACGATTAATGATTGCAATGTAAAACGAATGATTGATTGAATGAACGACCTTTCGATTGTCAGTTAACTTGCATGCAAAGCCTGCAGTTCCTGTAGGTTCCAAACCGTAACACCGGACATGCTGACAAGAGCGTGGAACGAGTTTGATTATCGCGTAGATGTCGTTCGGGTAACTCATGGTGGTCACATTGAACATTTATGAATGCATAGTAAACTAACTGCATGGTTCCAAGATTCATTTGATTGATCAATCAAGGCTGTAGGTTGTTTGGTTTTGATATTATAGACCTTCAAAGTTGGGGTATTCTTTTATACTCAATCTGCATATGCAAGTGGTGTTCCGCCTATCATCATGACCTACCAATAATTACTGGGACACGTTTATAATTTTTTTAATGCAATAATAAATAAAACACACATATATTTTTCAAAACTATTTATTTATTAAACCGTCAATACACAACACATGTATAATTTTTTTTATGAGTTAATACACTGAGGCGACAAAAATCATGGGAAACCTCCTAATATGGTGTCGGACCTCCTTTTGCCCGGCGAAGTGCAGTAACTCGACGTGGCATGGAATCAACAAGTCGTTGGAAGTCCCCGGCAGAAATATTGAGCCATGCTGCCTCTATAGACGTCCATAATTGCGAAAGTGTTGCCGGTGCAGGATTTTGTGAACCAACTGACTTCTCGATTATGTCCCATAAATGTTCGATGGGATTCATGTCGGGCGATCTTGGTGGCCAAATTATTCGCTGGAATTGTCCACAATGTTCTTCAAACCAATTGCGAACAGTTGTGGGCCAGTGACATGGCGCATTGTCATCCATAAAAATTCCATCGTTGTTTAGGTACATGAAGTCCATGAATGGCTGCAAGTGGTCTCCAAGTAGCTGAACATAACCCTTTCCAGTCAATGATCGGTTCAGTTGGACCAGAGAACCCAGTCCATTCCATGTAAAAACCGCCCATACCATTATGGAGCCACCACCAGCTTGCACAGTTCCTTGTTGACCACTTGGGTCCATGGATTCGTGAGGTCTGCGCTACACTCTAACCCTACCATCACCTCTTACCAACTGAAATCGGGACTCATCTGACAAAGCCACAGTTTTCCAGTCGTCTAGGGTCCAACCGATATGGTCACGAGCCCAGGAGAGGCGTTGCAGGCGATGTTGTGCTGTTAGTAAAGACACTCGAGTCGGTCTTCTGCTGGCATAGCCCAGTAAAGCCAAGTTTCACCGCACTGTCGTAATGGACACATCTGTAGTACGTCCCACATTGATTCCTGCTGTTATTTCACGCAGTGTTGCTTGTCTGTTAACACTGACCATTCTGCGCACACGTCGTTGGTCTCGGTCATTAAGTGCAGGCGGTCGGCCACTGCGTTGTCCATGATGGGAGGTTATGCCTGAAATTAGGTATTCTCGGCACACTCTTGAAACTGTGGATCTCGGAATGTTGAATTCACTAACCATTTCCGAAACGAAATGTCTAGCTCCAACTACCATTCCGCGTACAAAGTCTGTTAATTCCCGTCGTGTGGCCATAATCACGTCAGAAACCTTTTCACTTATATCACTTGACTACCAATGAAAGCCCAACCAATGCACTGCCCATTTATACATTTTGTACGCGATACTACTGTCATCTGTATATTAGCATATTGCTATCCCATGACTTTTGTCACCTCTGTGTGTAGTGCTCTACTTTAGATGACTGTTACATTCATGGCAAAACAGTTCTTGAATGATGATAAGCTTCAGCTTCTTGCGAAGCATCACACAAGTCTCTGGATCGTAGTGATGTCTATCGGTTCCCGATTGATCGTCCACCTCATCATAGCCACACTGTAGATCTTGCCTTTCTTTAAGAGTTGACTCCACAACTTCTGCCTCGCCAATGGTGGGACCACCATCAACAGCAGGTCCGGTGGATACAGCATCCACAGTTCCAGGAATACATGCTGCTGGGTGGCGACAACGAGGTAGGTTTGTTTCCCGAGCTGGAGGTAAAACCATCCATGGTAGGTACTGACTCAAGCGCCTAGTGCCGACGCTGTCCTCTGAGGCTTCTGGTCGTCTGAGTGAATAAATCATTCTTGTACCCCGGAATGCTGGGAGCAGACCGACGATTTATGCCTCACCTGGAAAAGCTCAGTGGCAACAGTCACGCACGTGGGTGGTAACAGGAGTCTGGGCCTGAGCGATGAATTGGTCCGCGGTGCATGACAGCTGCGTCTGCGGTATCATGTAAAGTACGATACAGGCCGATGCTACTGATCTATTCACTTGAATCTGCATTGGTTCGTAGACTACTGGAAGATGCATGAAATGCGAATGCTGCATGCCGCCGCCATCGCAGGTTTCAGTGTAGGTGTAAATGTATCCATCTTCCGCGATGAAAATGTATTCATTGCTACTGTAGTCAGGCTTGGTGTTTGCATAAATGTTCGTAGGAGAGAACATTGCCATAGTGACAACGAGACCACTGTGCCACGACTGAAAGAGCGCATGTCGATTTTTTTCCCACATATATATAATATGGATGCTGATCAGGTGTGCCATCACACGAAAACTAAAATTCTCTTACATTTCGGGTGACTTCGTTTCTAGTCGTAACGTATCGATTCACAGTGCAAGTACGATGCACGCAATTTGCGCAACAGCTGTGCATTGCTCCACGCACGTGTCTAGTCAGGTCCTGACCCATCCAGGCGTGCTGCTGCTGGTCGTTGTAAAGTTTGGCCAGCTTTCGCAGCGAAGGACAGCCATTCTCGAACTGCACGTCGCTTTTGTACAAGTCACTCAACCATTTTTCTGCTCGGGTCCCGCCACATAAACCAGTCCTTGCATATACTGCATCGACTAGTCGCGCAGTACATTTCCCAATTGATGGTACAGAACACTGCCTTCGTCCTTCTCCAGTTCGTGGTAGTACTTGGTCAGCCAATCGTTCGTCTTCTTGCTTTTCTCGTCCAACAATTTCCACGAATAAGGGGGGCGGAAGAAGCACGTGTGCATTTTGCCATCATTGTCGTAGGACACTACAATCACCTTGAGCACGTAGCTGCTCTGATAGCATTGCAGATTACAGTACATCCTGATACAAACTGAAGTGAGAAGCAGTGATCTTCCTGTTTATATATGCTTAGCTCACCATGTTCACCAGCCCTGGAAAGCAGTCGTAGTTCACTACTCTGTCATGCAAAATAAAACAATACGCAGCAGTGTTCGCAAGCATGTTTTTCTTGGAAATAATTTATATACAATAATCCACAACGTCGCTTTGAATTAGCTAGTTTCTTTTTTGGATGTGTCGAAGACCAGCAATGGTGCCATTGCACTGAATATTTCTGGGCTCAGGACACGGTAGGACTCGCACCTGTAGTAGGCGTCTTGAAACTGAGTATACAGATAATACGACAAAGTAATCAGCGCCAGAAAGCGAAGACACAAATGTCTGCAGTTCCACGTGTACGGCATCTGCTCCATCTCGTAGTTGTAAGACAGTTTGCAATTTTTCTGGTACCACCATAGTTCGGGTGGTGGATGCCAATTACCGAAACTGTCGTAGTATACCACATGTTTGCCATAAATTACCCAGTATGTACCGGGCCCAGCTATCGTGTCCAAGTTGATTATGGTACATTAGTCACATTTGGGTTTAGGGGGCCAAGTACCTCGCATGGACACACTTTGAAAATGAGGTACAGTAGAAGGCCGATATAACGCGGGTTGTGGGGACATAACTCAGACCCGCATTATAGCTTTTCCACGCTATTCCAGGAGTGACCGAGTTGAGTAAAACAAAACCTTCCAGTTTCTAATTAGGTGTGGCACCTGTCTGTTAAACATGGGGCAAGTGTTTAAGTGTTCATATTTATCGCAGTGCCATAACTCATGAAATGTTTAGACCTCTTCCTTTCTGAATCTTTATTTTTATCTGCATCGCTGGACTTGACAGCACCCACGGGATGGAAACAGAAGATGCTAAACAAGGCGGCATGCTGAAGGGGAGCACCAGCATTCAAGCAAGAACCACTCAAAAACTCCCCTTTCCAGGCAAAGGATGTACTTATTCCACCAAGGGCTGTGTTCGCTGCATGTTTGTGTTTGTCGGGGGGGGGGAGAAGGAGGTGGGTGTTTCTCCCCTTCACCCCCTTCTCACATGCTTTGGGCGAAAGTGAGGAGAAAGGAAGCTCATGGCCAAATGAAAATAAGCCAAGTTCTAATGCATGCCCACACTGCAGTGCAGGTGGGATCTTTCACTCTGTAACGTGTTGGGCAACATGTCCCTTGCTTGTGTGACTCATTTTTATAAAGGAAAAGAAAAACTAAATAAGTAAATGATTTGCGTCATGTGTCATGTCTTTGTCGCTTTTTACGACAGTATTCCAGCAACTTTTGACTTACTTTATTAGAAGGTTTTGGCATCGAATAATTGTACTAGTTGCTTAAAGTGTTACACAATAAAACGCACGCATGTTTAATGTTATCTTGTAAGTGCCAGTAAATGTGTAACACCAGGACACTTGCAAGTCTGACATTTGGCTAGGAATGCGGCTGGGCCTTCTCCTATATTGATCCAACTCCGTGATAAGATGGAAAGGAAGCTGGCCCGCTACAATAACATTTTTTTAGGCCGGTTTACAACCCCAAACAGTTCACATAAAAAAAAGAACCACCAGGAATTCTTCCATTAAGGATTAAAAACATCCTATATTATTTCTTCAGTAAAGCTGACATCATAACATTTATACAGAAGTCTCACAGTCAATTTAAAACTCATAAATCTTAACATATCAGAATGAAGTAACATAACATTCATTAAAACCTATTTTTCTTTTGTTTTAAACAATTCTGAAATTTTTGTTTCGCGAATTAATGCAGNAACATAACATTCATTAAAACCTATTTTTCTTTTGTTTTAAACAATTCTGAAATTTTTGTTTCGCGAATTAATGCAGTGCGTTTCTGTTCCGCATAACGTTTAATTCGCCAGGTGAAGTAAGTGAACATGATTGGCTTCACTTTGTCTTTCCAACCATGACATGACTTCATTAATATTGTTGATTACTTGGTTCATGCTTGGGGCTTCCATTTCTTCCCCTTCACTTGCACATTCATCATCGTCATAATCAGTATTATTGTTCCGTATGGCAGCGATAATGTCTTGCTCTTCAACAGTCTCGGAAACAGGCTCACTGCTGTCACAGTCACCCCAGCTCATCAGGTCTTCCAAAGTCATGCTGGTGTCTGCAATACGACGTGCCAACTGTACGTCGTNTCACAGTCACCCCAGCTCATCAGGTCTTCCAAAGTCATGCTGGTGTCTGCAATACGACGTGCCAACTGTACGTCGTCAGCAAATCCCAGGAAGGTTTCATCGCTCTCAGAATTCTTCCTCTCGCTAACGGCAAAAGAACAATTTTTCCAATAATGCTGAATGGTTGCCTGACTCACACTTTCCCATGCCAGTCCTACGGAATACATAACTCCCTTGAGGTTGATTGATTTTAAGTAAACCTCCACTTCATCATCAGAGTTTNTGCCAGTCCTACGGAATACATAACTCCCTTGAGGTTGATTGATTTTAAGTAAACCTCCACTTCATCATCAGAGTTTACTATTGTGCTTAGCAGTTCTCGGTGGTAGTGTGCTTTGAATGCTTTTATAATACCCAGGTCTAGCGGCTAGATCATTGCTGTATATCAGCTGATGGATGTACTGGGCAATGGTCAAGTATCAATAAAGCTTTTTCTTCTAGCTCAAGTGACCACAGGTGATTTCTCACTGATTGAACAAAACCTTTATTGAACCACTTTGAAAATATTTCACCGGTCATTCAGGCATTTTTTGTGTGCGTGTTGACATGGTCAAGCACTGGCTCTGTGCATTTCCCGTCCCTAGTTGGAAAAGCCAACTTGACACGTGGTGTTACCAAAGCTGAGGATGTAAGAAATATGTGCCCTGCGCCATAGCTGTGCGGTGAGCTGATGAAATGAGGTCGTTTCGGTCGACGGCCTAGGGGACTCTGGTTAACACTCCNGCGCCATAGCTGTGCGGTGAGCTGATGAAATGAGGTCGTTTCGGTCGACGGCCTAGGGGACTCTGGTTAACACTCCATCACACACGATGGCGAGGCTGTAGGCCACCTCGCACACCTTAATTAAATTACTAATGAAACACTTACGATGCTTGNGTCACACACGATGGCGAGGCTGTAGGCCACCTCGCACACCTTAATTAAATTACTAATGAAACACTTACGATGCTTGTGGAGTTATTTATTCCTTGCGACTCCTTAATGAGCACACACAACTTTAGTAAAAAACACGTGGCCTTAACGACCCGGAACTGCGAGCGACCACGTGGCTTTACAGTGTGAAACGCGACTGCACTTAACAAATCTCCGATGAGAATAAGGTTGCTCTCTCCTCAGTGTTATAACAAATAAAATGAATGATCTGGTTCATTCAGTGAAGTGTATGACAATGAGTATGAGTTCAGCTTAAGATGTCGACACCGAGGGCCTTTGCGGAGCGAGAGACTTACATGTCTTGATGCCTTCAAGTGCTGAAGAGAACTGGGAGGAAACCTGGGCCGGCTTCCTCTACCTGAGCGCAGCGACGCCAAGCGGCGAAACGATGAAGCACAATATATACTAAAAAATTATTATGAGATGAAAGTGACATAAATTAAATTAACCTAAGACAACATAATTTTTCCTTATACAATTACACAATAAAAAATTATTATATTAATTCTAAACATTTCCATTGTACCAGCCACAGTATTGCCAAGAGTACAATGTCAAATGTCCCTGGCTGTGGCTGTGTCGACTGCCTTCCATGATGACAATTATGATATTAATTATATACACTGAATAAATAACACTGAATAAATACCCTTATGAAATATACTGATGCTATTAATAACACTGAATAAATTAGAAGCACTGATGCAATTATACTGATACTATTATGCACATTCTCACTCCTGCCCGCAGGCCCGTCGGTGTGTTGTGTCTGGTGTAGTGGATCCGACTGCAGCAGTCAGGATGGGCACAAAGGAGCTCGTGAAGTCAGTGTATGTAATAGGCAACGACTTCATGTTTACATGCTTGAAGCACCTTGGACTTCTACTTTTTCCAACACAGAGTGGTTTAAGTTTGTGACTGCCTGATTTGTTCGTTGCGAAAATAAGAGTAACTGTATCCTTGTTCTGTTTAAATCCAGACTTATTTTTGGAATATTGGATGCCTAATGATTTTGTAGGAAGTAGCCGAAAATGTAAAGCAGTTTCGTAACAGTTATACACCTGATCATCAGTGAAATTTTCATCACTCATTACTTTTTGCAGTTATGCAGGAAAGAGTGCTGCAGACAAAGTGTCACAAGATCGTGCTTCACCTTCGATACTTGCTTGAATTATTCCGTGGCGAGTTTTCCATTGCGAAAACCACCCATCTGAAGCTTTGAAGTCACTGTTGCCATGCAAATCGTAGTGAAATTTCACAGCTTGAGCCTTCAAAATATATCCAGATAATGGTACACCTTCACTTCGTTTTATTAAAAACCACCTGTAAAGACACTCATCCAGTTCGTTGTCTTCTCTTAACATGGCTTTTTTTCTTTGCAGCTCTACATCACTTTCCACAACATCCATAAAACTTCTTAGTTTATGTTCCTCTTTCATCCATCCTCTGATCGTTCCTTCAAGGATACCGCACTCGCGTGATAAACTTGCTTTAGTCTTCTCCTTTTTTCACATGGTGAATTATTTTTCATTTATCCCCTACAGAATAAGTCTTTCTTTTCTGTGGCATCGCACCGCGCAAACGAAACTGAATATGGAAAAACGAACAATATTGGCTGCAATAAATCACAGTTAACAACTGCTAATTTNCGAACACCGGCCCACAACAACCACCCGCCCCCTCCGATGGCCTGCCAGGCGACCGCATACCTACCCGACCACATGCTTTCCGCTTATTTATTTGTTGATGCCAGAGGACATAAATTGCCCCCCTGTATACCCTAATCCACGGTATAACAGGCTTCTACTGTATCTTCAATTTGCGTGGAAACATATCCAACTCCACGTTCTTGAGCAGCCATTTCGGTAGATATTTCGTTAGAGCCTCTTACTGCTATGACACTTTTTCTTTCTCGCACCTCCTCTTCCATAGTACCGTCGTATGTAAAGTCCTTGGTCGTTTTTTTTACCCATGGCGATATCTTCCAGTTTACGATTGTGGCGGTAGTCTTCCTCCGATTGCTTACATTCGTTCGAGGCTCGTTTCGCCGCACTAGCGATATTCGTTACAGCCCCGGCGATACAACCGAGAGCACCGATTGCAGGTATCAAGGCGGGAAGGAATTCTCCCATCTTTTTCTGCCCTCTCCTCTTGGAACATCGTCTCGCTTTCTTCTCCCCCATGCCCATCTCCACCTCTGCTTTCATCGTGTTCGAAACGCCCCGTGCTGCTATTTTTTCACCGAGTATGGTGTCCAGTGCACGACATATTTCGTCCATCCTATGCGCGAGTATCTTGTATGCCTGGTGCCTGGCTTGTAGAACCTTATGTTGGGGATAGGCGATATCGCGCCACTTACCCGCCTCGTACAGCGCGTTGATGCATGTATCACCGCATGCCAGCCTTTTACCTAGCTCGGTTCCTGGCCCACAGAACCTGTATCACGGAATGTGCAGCTCGAAAGGTTGATTGTTGATCAGTGTATCGACGATCCCTCTTCCAGATTTGATCTTTCCTCTACGAGTCACCACACGATATTGCTCTAAGAACCGATGCATACCCAAACTTTTTACGTTTTCGTTTCAGTATCATGAAGATAATAAAGCAAGATGTTCGTCTTCTGGTCCGCATCTTCGAGGAAGATGTCGAAACCTCACACGATGCACGTCATGGAACGCTGTTATCCCAATACCGTGAAAGGATTTGATTTGCGGACCATCGGGTTGCAGCAAGATGTGTGTGCTTCTCAGCCTTCTGGAGGAACCGAATGGCCTTAGGTTTGGAAATGTGTACCAGTACTGCAAATCGCTCCAGCAACCCAAATACCAGCACCTAGCAAAATTACTACAGGCTGTGGAAGGCAAATGCTTTTTCCCTTGCAGCGATAATGAAGACATCATGCCACCAAGCGAAGCAATGCCAAACTCAGTTTTATTTTCGACGATGTGCCCTGTGAGAAACATACTAGCATTTGACTTGTCAGGGGTTTCAGGGATGCTGATGTGGGTCCCCACCTTACCCGGCTTACTAGGTTCAGATGAAAACTGGTGGAATTGCCTGGCATAATAACTTAGTGAGCATGAGTTGGTGAGATTCATGTGGGTGACAGACTGTGGGTCACTGGAGTCCTCTGTCGATCTGCGGTGCTTGGAGATGATGGACTTACCAATAATTTAACATACCTAGTGGTTTTACTCGTTATGCTGGCAAGGTTGTCAGCCACCTTTCAAGCCTTACTTACACTTGTTACTACTACAATAGGGTGCAGCGCCTGAATTATCCCGAGGGATAAAGCAAATAAAACACTTGTGGTTATTCAATATGTTTACTTACTGTTGTGGTACATATACACTTGCATTAATACGTCAAATTGATGCGGACACAGCAATTTGGTTTGCCGGTGACCATTGCTATTCAAAATGGCCTGAGTTATGGAAATTATGTGATGCTTACGCGGTACGCATTAAGTCCTGTCAAAGATGACCGGAAAGAAGATGGTCACCCCCTCAGCAATAAATGATCGAAAGGGTTCCAGTTGATTAAATACAAATGAAACGATAGTGATAGCCAAGAATTAAAGTGCTGATGTGGACCGAAACTCCCATGCTGCCTGCCGGCCCGAGTGCTAAAGTCAGACTAAAAACATAGTGTCTGCTTCCACTAACAATGGCCGAAGCTGGCACCAAAAGATAGTTGATAAATAACAGAAACCCTCTTAAGACGTATAAAAATGCTACACAATACAATTACATGATGAATTACATAATGGTGACATCGCCCTGATTAATTAAATAATAATTGCATCTGTTACTGTGATGAAATAAAAGCTTTGCGGTCATGATAGGCACTCTGCTGAAAAGAACATACACAATTACACTTCTACACAATGAAAATAATAAAAATATATAAAGGAATAAAGTAATGGTTTACGAAAATGCAGTACATGTTCCGGTAGGCTTCACCGATGGGAAAGTCCAAGTGTTCCAGCTAAAGTGGGCTGGACGAGTTCATCTCTGAAAAGGAGTGTGGGAAGCCATACTCGATTTAGAATTAAATAAATAAACTCTAACAATTTGTTTGGCTACTGTGTTTGGGATACTTTTGGCGTCTTCGAGATTTCATTCCTCAATGTTTAAACACACTCGGGGTCATGCAACACTGATTTCCTAGCCAGCGGGCTGTTCAAAGTCACATAGTTGGGGAGGATGCCGAATTTCCTTCCAATTGATGGGGCACCTGACGACTGTGGTATTCTGGGAGACTCCAAGTTGGACCACTTGTTATTCCCCCCCCCCTCTTCCCCCAAGAGTTGCCTCTTGAGGTATATAAAGCAAGAGAGTCACTTGAGTGGCATAGAACACGTAGATGTGGTGGGTATGTTCCTTTATCACCAGTCCATACTAACGTATTCGTGGCCGGGTGTTCACATCAGACTGGCGTCAGCTAAGTGGTGTAAGTGACTGCATACATGCAAGTGGTCACCAGAGCACACATGGGCATCTGGTTCATGTAAAATGCCTCCCTCTTTGGTGACCACTTGACCCCGCAGTCCCCCAGGTGGCCCATCATGTTGGCAGGCACAACAGGTGTTCGGTGACTGGATACAGTGATATGGTCTCAGCTGGTAAGGCCGCCCGTGTGAGCACAGTGTAGCACTGGCTGCTGTTGGCTCAGGGTCGTGATCCTGGTGGTGTTGATTGGCAGCAGAATGTGTGCGGGGAAGGGGGTGCCTCCTCTGTAGGCCGTGCTTCCTGGCGGCGTGGCCGCTTGGAGCAGCAGCAGCAGGGAGGGGTGGAGTCCCCTTCCTCTGCCGTCTCATCACCACTGCTATTGCAGGTACGTTGGCACCGATGTGTCTGCAGTGACACCGCAGGGGAGGAGGGTGTCCTGCAGTCGTCGGTGTCACTGCAGTCAGGATGTCTAGGCCTGATATACTCCTCCCATCGCTGTGCCAGTCATAAAATGATGCGGTGTCAGCTGCTGAGTGGCACCTAGAAGGTGTCGCGGCGCAGCTGGGTGGGAAGTTTACGTGGGGAGATCCCACCCACAGGGGTCCCCAGTGNGAGCACCGTGATGCTGCAGGCTGGCCCGGTCGGGTCTGCAGTGGTTGCTGTTGATGTGTTGGTGTTGTCTGGTGGGGACGACACCCCGATGGGCTCCTGTGATTCTGTTGGGTCCCTTGTGGGCGTCGCAAGTGGAAAGAGGCGCTGGAGTGTGCTCCCAACATTCTCGCGGCTCGATGTGCTCGATTTGCCACTTGGGGTGACTGGTGTTGCTTCTGTGTTGTTCTGGACACCCTCTTGGTTAGGCATCGTGGCACCAGTTGTCTCGACGCTGGCCTCATCTACTGCCAGGCGGAAGTCGTCATGGTATATGGCGACTCTCCTTCTGTTGCTTATCTTGATGAGATATGTGGTATATCCAAGCACCTTTATTACTGTGGGCAGCCCGCTCCACTTAGGGGCGGATCCCGCACAATGATTTTTCGCGCTGCTGAAGAGTTTGTGTTCGTGGACATACACCCATTGTCAGGATTTTAATCTGCGTGGTGGGTGCATGGTTGCCGACACCCACTTCACTGTATATCATGCTTGGTTTCTGCGGGTGGACTGCAGGTCTGTTTCCTGGCACTGCCAGCTGGCTGCGCGGTCTTTTGCTTCATACACACTCTCTATGCACCGTCCGGTGAACTCACCAGGCAGTGGTAGTTCTCGACCCTGCAGTACTGCAGCAGGTGATTGGCCCATAGCCAAATTCACATGCATCCTGAGGGTGTAAAGGGCCGCTGGAAAGTGTTCGACTCAGGTTGCATGATTATTTTCAACCTACAGGTGCAACTGTCTCTTGAGGTCCTGGTTTCGATGCTCTGTTGGGTTGACCCGAGGGTGGTAAACTCCAGAGGTATGGTGAACTACCCCCCACTTAGTACACAGATCATGCCACTGTCTCCCTGTGAAATGTGTACCGTTGTCAGTAAGCAGTATTCTGGGGTAGGCTCAGCAGGGTATAATTCGATTTCCAGTGCACGTGCACTGGAAACTGGATAGGCCTCTGTGCACCTAAAAAACGAGTCGCTCATAACTAAATTGAAGTGTTTTCCTGCTGTTGTGTAGGGGTAAGGACCCATCAAGTCTAGCGAAATTGTTTCAAATGTCTCTGTTGGCACTCGTGATTGTTGTTGCGTCACTCCATCGGTGCTGCAGGTTTTTAATTGGTTACACATCATGCATTCATGTACATTCCTGCACACGGCATGTGTGGCTCCTGGCCAGTGAAAATGAGCATGCACATTATGTGTTGTTTGTAGTGCTCCTGGGTGACCTCCAAACTGACTGGTATGCACGTGATCTAACACTTGTTGACATGCGTCCTTGGCACGTAAATATGCCATGGTGCTTCTCGCTAGCATGGCCTAGTTTCCATGCATGCTCCTTACAATCACCACCATTATCCGGTCTTTTGTGTCAATTCCGCTACACAGCGTTGTGTGTATGGACACTGTCGTTGTACAGCTATCACATGGGCCTGTAATTTGTCCAGCCTGAGTTTGACTCCCATCGCTGCCTAAATGTTGTTGCAGTTAGCTAAGCCCTCACTAGGTGTTCGGCAGGTGGCTGCTTTAGGGGGCATAGGTCACCCCACTCGTCTTCGTCCACCACTACACTTTCACCAGGCATTCGTGACAGTTCATCAGCTAACTGGTTTTCGACCTCGGGCACGAGTTTTACCTAAACGCCATATGACTGGAGAAGCAGTGTCCACCGTGCTAATTTGCTGCATGTGCGGGTTTGTGTTTCCAATCTCGCCACATAAAGTTTGTCGCCACTGTCGTTCTCACAGAGTCGGAAGTTCAAATAAGCTACACAACTAATATGCTTGAGATTCCTCTCTTTCCATGTGAATAGATGCTCGTTGCACATCCCCCCCTTCCTCCCAATGATTTTAATGAGAGACTACCAGCACAGAGTAAGTAAAGTTAAGAGGCGACGCTTCCATGCATTATGTCGAGCACTTATTTTGAGTTTAAAAATGTAAACACGTCGAAGACATATAGCCAACATAAGAACATTTGTCAATGCACATTAGCACGAATGAAAAGCCATGATTTCAAAAATTAGCTACATTGATGAGATAGTCTATGGAACCCTTCTTCGTCAAGATAAAAGTGGTTTAGGTAACCCCATTTTTCTTAAGGTTTATTTATTACTGTTCAAAGTGGTATACATTATTTCGGGAGTTAACTTCCAATTCTTTCTGAAATTAGGCATTGAAGACTTGCGATCCTCATTTTTTCCAACACCTTTGAATTTTAAAGGTCCTTCTTAACAATGCAAATTGAAAATCGACGATCTCATCACTGTAACATAACTCCGTGAAAGTTGCAAAGTAAAAGCGTTATGTGGGACAGTGCAGCAACTGTGAAACAATTGAATGAAGTTACAAAAGTGATGTGTAATTTGCTGTATATTAGAAATGAAATTATATTTGATGTGAACCACACATCCACGAGTTTCTTGTGCCCACTCTGACCGCCGCAGTCACATCAACTACACCAGCTTCACCGGGCCACACCAGGAACATCAGGCCAAGAGTGCATAGTGCAGGTTAACAAGAATGGAACTTGCACCTTCTTGCCAACAGGTACTACATGCCTCAAGAGGTCGCCCTACTTTTTTATTACAAGAGATAACTCTTGAATAAATTAGTAGGTGATCCGGAACTGTGTTTACCCCAAAGCCACAGCCGTTTGGTACACATACTATTGGTCGTACCGTCGTAGCATCTCGCGCCGCGACATACGATGTAACACAACACCAAGTGGCATAAACTGGCCTGTAAGCGGAAGCTGAAGTGTTCCAAAATGCGACCAATAGTGCGCAGCATTTTTCTATACATATCCTACAACTTAATCTCATTCAAAGCTACTGTAAGGGGTCGGTTTTATTGTATTAATAGCTATCTAGCATGGCAACCCACACCCCGTTGCCCAGGTGGACTCGTCTATCCCTTCAGGAGACAGCCACCTGGCAATACTGTAGCCAGTGAAAAACAAACACGGCAAGTGAAATGCAAATGTGTCACGGAAAATGGACTACAGAGACTTTTCGCAATAAAGCGTAAAAGTGTATCCAATGTCTATTTATTAGAGTAATCGTGTTTTAATAAAGAAGACTCTCTATAAAGGCCTCCTGTCAACTTCACAACAACCTTAACACACATTTGTTAAACAAAAGGGGTGTCACCAATGTGTTTCATTTAATTTATATAAGTTTTCACCATTGCAAAAATGTTACATAGTTCTTATATCATGTTTAACGACTCGACATTTGACGTCGGTTCATGCCACTTGTGATGAAGCCAACACCACTCTTTCAGTTCGTCTCAGCACCGGAGCCAGACCGGCAGCGTGGTCGTCCGCTCCGCAATTCCGCTCGGTACCATCATAACTTAATTAACTGGAACATTTGATTTATTTGATTTCTTTTAAGTACTGAGGGGAGAACCACCTGCACTCTTACCAGAGAGCTTAATGCTAGTGCGTATCCGCATAACCTCCATGCTGACTTAGGTAATTTTCACTGTAAGGTGACCGGCAGGCCATAAGTGCTGGGTCCGTTTCTTTAAATATTCACATGTCCACTTCTTGAACATGCAATCAATTATGTGAGTAAACAGCTTCACAAAATTCAGCTAGTACTGATTCATTGTCCTCTGGGACACATAGGGCACTACACCCTTTGTAGTACCGCCAACAATTTTTCTAATATATTTCAGGCGTACAAGACGTCCTACAGTCTCGCCACAAGGTCAATGTGTGTAAGTAGTGTAATATTAAGTGCATGACAACTTCATCTTCAAACTGACGGGGACACCCTAAGCCATCACAGTCTAGATCTGTGCTGTCGGTCTTCCAACCCCTTGAGACAGAGGAGACAAGGGCGCTCTTTACAAGTGAGTTTAGACATTTGATTATCTTGGAACAATTGCATTATATTTGATAGAAAAGGCAAAAACTAAAAGAAGAAAGTGATCTAGCTTGACGTGAACCATGCGTCCACAAGCTCCTTTGTGCCCACTCTGACCGACACAGTCGTTTCAACCGCACCAGTTACACCACAAGAACTGGCTTGTGGGCTAGAGAGAGAGAGAGAAAGAAAGAGAGAAAGAAAGAGAGAAAGAGAGAGAGAAAGAGGGAGAGAGAGGGAGAGAGAGAAAGAGAAAGAGAGATGCTACAAAGCGTAATTTATCAGTGTTCCTAATTTCAACAAACATAAAAACTGTCCTCGCATACACAGCCACAGCCAGGGGCGTTTTTCATTGTATACTTGGCAACGCTGTGGCTAGTATAATTCAAGCGCATCCTCAGCAGTGAAATGTACACACTTATTAGGAATGTAATAACTTTTAAAGTGTAATTATTTAAGAGTAATTATGTTTCAATTTAATGCATATAATTTGTCATCACCTAATCCTTTCCCAGGATGTTATGTGTGTTATGTCATGTTGTGTTTCATCTTTTCACCGCTTGGCTTCGGCTTCGCACCACTTGTGGCGGAAGCCGACTCCATTCTCGCCCCAGTTCATCTCGGCAACCGAACCAGACCAGCAGTGTAAATCTCTCGCTCCACGAGGCCCTCAGTACCGACATGGAAGCTGTAATGATCTTAACTACAATAGTATAATCTTAATTACCGGAACCTTAGTGTTCTATTTAAATGTACTCAGGGGAGAGCCACCGTACTCTCGTTGGAGAGATTTTAACGCAATCGCGTATTCAACATAAAACCACATGTTTTCGCCGCATAAGGGCTGAGGCCATTTTTGGTATATCATTCATGCATTATTCATTTCTAACAAGGACAATGCATAAACAACTCAACAAGTGAAGTAGTGTCGAGTCATTGTAGGGCAACCTTGTTAGCATCACCAGTGTTTCCATTCATATAGTTCAAGTGTATGAGACGGCTGACAGTCTCGCCATTATAGGTAAAGAGCGTAACTGTTGTAAGTACGTGACAATCAAGCAACTAGCCGACAGAGGTTGCACAAGAGTCCCTGGGCCGTCGACTGAACGACCCCATCACTAGCTAAACCGACTTAAGCTATGGCACCGGGCAAAATCCAACATCAAACCAGCCCTGGTAACCTCGTCACCACGTCAAGCTTATGGTGGTTCTGATTGGTTAAGTGGTGTAACCTCATATACTGCTTTGTAACTGTAAAGTTACCTGAGCGGTCGGAGATAGTAATGCGAAGGTCGTCCGGCAACTATGTTAAGAAAAGTCAGAATATTACACAACATTCCTATTTCGAATAGAATGGGCTCCAGATCACTGGCTGAGCACAAAATCACAGTTTTCTCAGGATCGTGGGCCAAATGACCACGTGACTGTAACCTCTGACACACACATGGTACAAATTTACAGGAAAACGTAATATATAGCCGGGGTATTCAGGCTCCCCAGCACGCCTTAGTATTACATTTTACCTTATAAATGAAGGATGCCTCCTTGAGGTATCAATGACTTCCTGGATACGGCCAGGGCCCGAAATACAACACTAAATAAGAATTCACAAGTTTCTGTTAACTCAAGTAATTTGTATTGCCGAATAGTGTGCACAGTTACATGTATACATTGCAAATTAAAGCGGACCTAACTCACAAGGCCTACCAGCGACAGTTAGTGATGGAGGAAATAAAAAAAGCCAAGACTGGCATGAAAACTTACAATAATAATTAAACCTCTGGGGTTGATAAATTGAGCTGATGGAGGAGTGGTGCGAACGGGGGGAAGAATTTTGGTGAACTAAATAAAAGTTCCAGCCTGAAGCTGGAGGTCTGGCCACTTTGGTCCATACCCACGTCGTTGTCGGACTCCCGGGGTAAACCTACGCTCTAACCACCGCACTGAACTGTTGCAGGGTAGCATACTCGGGTACGACTCTGGTTGGCTCGGCCTCAGCTTGGCTCAACCCTTAGTTAGGGTACTTCGTGGCCTGCTCCTCTCTTGTGTGGCCGACCATAGAACCTACATACACGCATGGGCGCCGGCAACAGGGTGCAAGGGGGTGCACTTGCACCCCACTGTCAGGAAAGAAAATACATAGAAAAAATTAATTTTTTTTTACTAAGTTTCTGTTTGAATGAAAACTGAAGGCGTCTAGGTTGCTGTCCAAATTTGTTCATCACCTTGTTTATTGACAAGGTGATGAACAAATTTGGACTCTTTTCCTGTGAACACTGAGCATGCACAGGCCGCTTAGCCTCGTGTCTCTCATCGTTGAGCAATTCAACGTCTTGACACATAACGTGCTAAATGTACGTTCAATGCTACATGTTGTTGCTGGAATAGTTAAACCAATTTCGATTGCCTCACATACCGCTGGGTAAAACGGAGTGGCTTGAGCAATTACATCTGCGTATTCAACAACAGATTCATTAAAAACTGCATTATTTGCTTCATTTGTCTTCATCATCTCGTTTCATGTGGTAGCATCGGCAATAAAATTATGTAGAAGACCTCCGTAGAGGTTCTGTATATCTTCTGCTATCGCTAAAAAAGCTGATTTGTCTCATTTTCTCATAATTTCTGGGTGAAGCTGCATAAGCGAAAATGCTTTCTTGTGTGTTGAATAAAATCTATTTTTTTGTGAAGAAATAATAGAATCTAAGTATGGGACAACTATAGATATTCTGAAAAATTCTTCCACATTTTCAGATGGTTGATTTTGATCTGCAAGTCTGTTTTGCCACTACTCGAGGATGCTTAAATTCAACATCCAGTTTTTCGCACATTTTTTGAGCTTTCTCGAAAATGACCGCAAACTCCATAGATGCATTATCGTGGTGAGATTTAAGCACATCAATTAATTTATTTACGTGATCGTGTATTGCCTTTATATTAATATTTACTTCTTGTAATTGATTGCACACGGGTTCAAGTTTGGCAGAATAGGCAGCAATTACTAAAAGTGTCACAATGTATGTTTGAGTTGTTGCAGTCGTGTAGAGCTGAAATGCTTTGGTTTTAGTTGTAGAGTTCGGCGAATCCTGTGAAAGTTCTTCTAAAACTTAAACAATAATCAGAAAGTTTTCAGAAAATTTTCTGATACTTTTGTACTTTGCTGTCCAACGCGTTTCACAAAATAGAGGTATATTTGGAATTTTATTCCACCGCAATGTACTCTCTCTAAAAAAAATGTATAATGTCCTTTGTATTTCCAGCAGTATTTCTCACTTCACTGACAGTATTCAGGTCATTGATGACAAGATTCAATACATATCTTGCACAGTGGAAAAATAGGGCTGAAGGATATGTATCATTAGTAATTTTCTGAACACCACCTATGTGACCTGCCATTGCAGCACACCCGTCGTATCCTTGGCCAACAAATCTTTTTAAATCGAAATTACAATCTTGCAGGAAGCGAATAATAGTTTCCGAAATGGCTTTTGCGTTCAATTCTTGTCCCGGTACATATCCGAGGAATTCTTCACAAATCATTGGTTTTTTATCATCTTTATCATAACGTAAATAGCGAACACCAATTGATAATTGCTCTGTGCCACTAACATCAGCAGTCTCATCAGCCAAAACCGAAAAAGGCGAAGCATGTTTCACCTGCTCAATTATTTTGCTTTTCAGAACATCAAAACAAATTTTAATCAATTCGTTTTGAATTTGATGCCACATGTATAAGGAATTTTTTGCTCCCGATTCTAAATGCTTCTTCAAAATCTCGTCTCCCGAGTCAACTCGAAAACGTAGCAGATCTGTAAGAACCAGAATGTACCTGGCAGTGAAGGGAGTGCCACAGGCAATTACACTCAGGAGGGGATTCGCCACGAAGCAGATATTTGTGTGTCAGACAAGTATGCCCGATTTGAAGGCGAGAAAGCACTACATCTTCCCTGCGGGTACATGAAACATTAGGACGAGAGCAAATAGGCAAGTCAGAGATGGCCCGTAACTTGTTGGACAGCGGGAGATAAGTTCAATCCAGCTGCCAAGTATGCCAGACAAGACCACGGACTGCATGCAGCACATCGCACACAGGGTGGAAGGCTGCATGCCTCCTTAGCCGCCATATCTGCTGCTTCATTGCCAGGGATGCCAACATACCCTGGGACCCATGGGAAGCCAATGCGAACACCAATACGCACAGCCCCCGCCAGCTTCTCCCGATCATGGAAAGAAGCAGGTAAGCTGTGGAGCCAGATCTAATGGCTGCCCAGGCACTCATCGAATCTCAGCACACAAGGCATTTATGGTGAAACCCCCTTCTGATAAAACACATAGCCTTGAAAATAGCAAAAAGCTCTGCAGTTAAAATACTGCAAGATGGATGAAGTCAAAGATTCTGGGATTAACTAGTAACGAAGGTGCACCCAGTCGAGATATCCGATTTGGAACAATCAGTGGAAGAGCAAACAAAACCACGGAACACAAAAGAAACAAGATCAAGGAAAAGCCCCTTGTAAACAACCGCAGGAGTGGTAATTTTTGAAAATTCTGATGGTCGAGGTGCACCTCAACCGGCATAGCCAGCCATGGCTGTTCACGAGGCAAAGGCAACACACACAGGTAAAGTCATACCACTCCTGGGCATGCGTAAAGCAGACAGATGCTGGCTGAGGGGAACATGGCCGAGTGAAGTACAACCGTTCGTGGGACGAATAGAGAATAGCATTGTGGTGGGAAACCGGCAAAAGAGACGCATACAAAAGCACCTCAGGAGAAGGAAAGATGTCACGCTTTCGACAGAAGTGGCTTACCTGTGCCTTCATTGTAGAAAAGTATAAACCATGGCTGTTCGTCAAGCAGTCAAGGTGGTGGATGGCCATTTGGATCTTCTGATGTTCTGCCATGCACAGATATACAGCACAGTAGAAAATGGTAAAGTCATCTACATACAGTGCACAGTCCACAGGTGGCCATAATGCTTACGCAATTCCATTGATAGCAATGACAAACAGAGTGACAATCAAAATGCCTCCTTGTGGCACACCGTTCTCCTGAACAAACTCTTGAGAGTAGGTAGCACCATTGCAAACTCCGAAGGTGCGGAAGGACATAAATTACTGTATATATGTAGAAAGATGTCCACAAAAATTCCAATCAGACCGCTGTTACTAGATATCACGTTGTGTCATACGCCTTCTCCAAGCCGAATAATTCAGCAAGGGGGTGTTGCCCTTGCAGAAAAGTGGTCTATATGGCATCTTCTAAGCTGACCAAATTGTCCACCGCAGAGCAATTTGGGTGGGAACCACACTGAAGAGGTGATAAAATATGCCAGGTCTCAAGGCAGTACATCAGACGTGCATTAACCATATGCTCCATGGTCTTGCATACACAGCTGGTGAGGGAAATAGGTTGATAACTGGAAACATCTCCCTCGACCTTTCCCGGTTCCAAATTGGTACAAGGGTGGACCCGCATCATTTGAAGGTAAAAACACCTGAAGTACAGATGTTATTTAAGATCCTCAGCAAAAACAGTTTCCCATCGAGTTGAAGGTTTTGCAACATAGCATAATGGATATTGTCAGGCCCAACAGATGTGTGCTGCGAGCGCGATAAAAATTGCTCCAACTCAAGAAGGGGGAAAGGCTGGTTGTAGTCCTCTTCACTTGAGCCAACATGATACGCACCCTACTGGGTCCGGCTATTGGTGGGCGGTGCCAAGGCTCTTCCCCCATGGCGACTGAGAAGCAGTGGTCATCGCTCTTACGGTGCTGTTCTTGGGGCCTGTGGTTTAAGATTTGGCCACTATGGCGCTGGGCCTTGGGAAGTGCACTGGTTAGGGCAGGTCGAGTTGGCACATGTGCAGGGGTGTACCATGGTGTGATGTTTAGGTGTCTAGAAACTATTTAAAATTATATGAATTACTCAGTATAAACATCAACAGACATTCAACAAAATACTGGCACCTGAAAAAAAAAAAAAAGATTTTTGATTTAAACTACTTTGTCAGTGCTGGTTGGCCGTGTTAAAGAGGTCAGCTTCTTTTTTGGTATCGGCGGAAGCGATGACACTGCATAGGGCACGGGGCACATGTCAGATGAGGCTCTGCGATGGCTTGGACGAGCTGACCCCCTCTAGCGCACAGCTTCCTTCTCCTTCCATGTGTATTATCTGGCTGGCACCTGGATCTCTACTCTTCAGGACTCCAGCCAGAGCTAGCCCCTGCTTGGCTGCTTTCCCCCGCTCAGCCCAACGATGAGGCATAAAAGAAGGGAGGGGGGCAGAACAGAGAGGCAGATGGGGGATGTGTCCAAAAAGGGGTGGGCACGGCATGATGGTAAAAGGAGTTGGCTGTTGGATAGGGTAGGCAGCCTGGACTACTGGCGTTCAATAGCGAGAAGGATGTCGCTGACAGACTCAAGTACCAAACTGAGGGCGACAGTATCAGATTAGGGGGTGTCCGTTCTCGTGACTACTTGGCGAGTGGGACGTTTCAGGAGGACCTAAGCATCACAGAAATTGGGCTCCTTGTCAGGGGTTGGCCTATCGTTCTCCAGCTAACAATCTGGCGAGCGAGTCATCGCTGGTGGACCAAGGCGCGTACTGGAGGGGCGATAGTTCAAAACGGCAAATGTTCCAGTGTTACCATGGAAAGGCGTGCTTTCCAAGCTCCATGTCGAGACAGTCCCCAAATTTTGAGGTAGGGAATGAGGTTCCAGCTTGTGACTATTCCTGCAAGAGTGTTGATAGGATTGGTGACAAAGCAGGAGATATCGGGTGACAAAGTGAGGTGAAGAAGAAAGAAGAGATAGCATGGTGGAAGTGTCAATGCAACCAAGTTGATTTATGCCTGTTTATTGATTGCTCATTAAAAACACATAAACCAGTATGTACCCTGACTAGGGCCTGAAGGGCTGATCCTAACTTGCCAACCGGTATGTGACTTAGTCTCGTAAGATACAACAGCGCGGGGGTGAGGGCAACTCCAAGTCAGCGGTACTCTAACGCGAATCAACTGCAGGTGGGCTACGAGGCAGCTGACAGTGCTGCAGGCTTCGGCGCGCTGGCGGGCAGTGAGGCAGTGCCGTGCAGAGTAAGACTCTCGACAGTGCTGCGAATGGTAGTGACGACTTGAAGAAGTCTGTTTACTCTCTGGCAGTGTGACGTTCTGCGAAAGTTGTCACGGTGTCAGAAGGCACTCGTGCAGGGTGACGTTCGGCAACTAGACTGACGCCAGACAGCCTCGAACTGAGGACTGCAAGCTCTATTTACACACGGTGCTCAGGGCCAGTGGGGGGGTGTGCGGAGGTAGCGGTATAGAGGGATCGCAGAGAGAGAGAGAGAGAGAGAGAGCGGTG
>NQII01000103.1:671159-732199 GCA_002778355.1 Clitarchus hookeri | reverse complement strand
AGATAGCCGAAGGCAGCCAAAGCTGGCTGCTACTTCCCCTCACATGTCCGAAGGCTGGAGGGGTAAGAGAGCAGTGGCGTGGTGTGAAGCGGGTTGCGGCGCAGTAGGAGAAATCAGCTGACCCGAGCCAACCCTCTAACACAAGGCATGCTGTGGCATGTACGGCATAACGGGTCTTCTGAGGAGGGGATCGTGACTGTGGCGAGGCTATATTTGGTGAATGACGATGCCCGTGGGGCATCAACCAAAGATGACACCAACCGTCTCACATGATTCCTTGATGGCTCAAAATGAGGGAGGGTAATGTGCACTGCTCGAAAAATTTGCAAAATACTGATCCAACAAATCTGCTGTGTTTGTCCCATCAGTAATGGTAATGTTACTGACCCGAAGGAAGGGAACCTGTGTGCCTAGAGATTGTCTGTACAGCTTTTTAACATTGTCCCAGATAAACTTACTGGTAGCATGTACATTGTACAGTTAGTGATGAAATGAAATGTCTCCAGGATAACTGCCTGCTGTCCTTGATGACACATCGTGCTCGAACCCGAGATGCGGAAGAGCTCCAGGTTAGCTTAAGTGGGGTGAGCAATAAAGCGACTGAGCGCACATTGTTGGGCAGAGACAGCATCCCTGCATTCATCGCTCCACCAAGGAAAATGCCTAAAACCATGAGGTAAAGACTGAGAGACGGCAGCCTTTCCAGCTGACACAAGAGAGTTGAATAGTTGCAATGCCATGTTCACGCCACAGGTAACATAATCAGTGAAATGGAGGGAATGCTAGAAATGAGCCTAGTCAGCTTCCTTATGTACAAACCAAGGTGGTATGGGGAGGGCAGCAAACGACACCCGATCCAATATGATTGGGTATTGGTCACTCCCACAGAGATCTGGGTATACCAACCAATCAAAGTGGGTGACCAATGCTGGGCTACAGAAAGAGAGATCAATATAAGACAAAGTGCCAGTATGGATGGTGAAGTGTGTACGNAGATCAATATAAGACAAAGTGCCAGTATGGATGGTGAAGTGTGTACGAGTACCAGTGTTCAATAGGGAAATATTAGACCTGATGAGCCACGACTAGACTAAAAAAACTCGACCGTCCCTGTGATCAGAACCCCATACATGGTTGTGCGCATTGAAGTCGCCAACGACCAGAAATGAAGGTGGGAGCTGAGATGAAAGCTCCTCAAAATAAACTAAACTGACATGCTTGTGTGGGGGTACATATATGCTGCAAACAGTNCAATACATGGTTGTGCGCATTGAAGTCGCCAACGACCAGAAATGAAGGTGGGAGCTGAGATGAAAGCTCCTCAAAATCAACTAAACTGACATGCTTGTGTGGGGGTACATATATGCTGCAAACAGTTGCAAACCATCTGTGGAGCACACTGACCGCCACTGCCTGCAGAGTAGTGCGAAGTGTAACAGCATCATGATAAACAGAATCCTTCACCATAAGTAGACACCCGAGAATTTCTTGAGCAGCATGTCCTAAAATTCTCTAGTAAGAGAGGTAAAAATTCTTGAGTGACAACACAAAAATTCATGAGTAAAATTAAGATTTGTTTAGTGCCAATAATACGTATTTTAGACAGAAAAATGGTGCAGTGAAATTAAAAAAATTACAACAAAACTAAGTACACAAATATATTTTACACTTTTAAAAATCTCATAAAAACTTAACTTAAGAAACTGATTAGACATTTCTACAGGTTTTGGATTTTAGCATTTTTTTTTGTAGTTAAACCCTGCAATAAGTAGTTTCAAATATAATACTCAGCATGCTAATGTGTACACATCTCACTTGCAGGCCTAACAAAAAAAAATATTTTTAAAAAGTGTTCCTAGAAATTTTTTGAAATAAGTTTCTAACGGAAAATTACGGTTTCAAGAAATGTCATAATTTTCCTCCATATGCATAGGAAGAGAGAAGTTCAAGGTTGGTCAGACTCATATTTGTCCTCCTGCTTGCATGAACACAAGAAAATTGCGAGAAGAATCGCTCATAGTCCACATTTGACACTGGCATGCAAATAGCTGGTAGGGCTCCCACCACAAAGGCCTTGTGGTCATCTTCTATGGATTTAAGTGCTTCCAAGACATTTACATTAGTATGTGTCTTCAATTTCTCTTTGAGCTCTGTGTACGCATGCACACCCTCAGCAAGTTGTAAATCTCGCAGAGATGGAATTCTTGAAAATAGAACTTGAAGTCTGGTGCTGCTAACTTCCTGGGTCAGAATGATTTGCTTGTGAAGCAAGTCAGTGACTGGTTCTGTGTACTTGCGAGCAGGATCCTCTGCCATAAGCTTGTCCAGCTTCATGGACATATGCTGCGCTGTGTTCTTGAGCAGCTCACTGGCTTTGCCTTTGTGCAGAGAGTTCAGTTTGTTCATTCCATTCTTGCGTAACTTCATCACTGAAGACCCCTTCACCAAAGACATGTAATCTTCGTTTCAAAAACTAAAGTTTGGGATGTACTTCAGATGCAATAGGCATAGAATTAGTCTCCAAATTCACCAAAAAGGGCTTAATGTGTGAACTCAGTGATTTGATGAACAAAGATTGGACATGCAACATACTGAGCTCCTCTTCACTGAGGCTCTGAAGATGTGACGACCCACTGTTGAAATTGTTCTCCCTTGCTGCCTCCGACTTCAAAAAACTAAACAAGTTGTCAGCAAGCCATTCAACTGATGTCAACCACGAGTTCCACCAGGTTGCAACAGGGATGGGAAAAAAAACCTGCCTTGGAGCCTTCCTGTTACAAAAAAAGCTGAAAAGGATGAAGTTTCTTTCCTGCATTAAAAAATATCTGATTCACAGATACCACCAGTTGATTCAAATTTGACAGACTGTTTTTGACCAAAACACCAAGGAGATTCACTTTATGTGCCCAGCATTGCACTTGCACAACTTCATTAGGCAACAGGATTTAAAGGCCATCAAAACAAGATTTCATATATGAAGCTGAATCACTTACAAACGCAACCACTTGATCATATCCTACTTCCATATCTTGCAATATATCAGAAATTGCTTGTGCACAGGTTCTACCATTAACTTCTTCCAATGAAGTCACTGCAGCCACATACTGTTGCTGAGAGTAGGCGGGCTCAACTGTAGACAGCAATACAGTAGAGCACCCCTCACCCGGAATCGTCGGGGGAAGTGCTATTCCGGTTGAGGGAAAATTCCGGTAATGGGAAATGAGGGTAGAAAGGTGTGAAAAATAACACATTTTTAGTCTGAACTCACGTATATGTGGCACATAATTTTAACTTAAGAAATCGATGAGTGTAAATTATTAGTTTTATCCTTAAAGTTACAAAACCCTTAAAAAAAACACTATGTACCGTTTATTAAATGTGAGTCATAAAACTCCCAGTGCTGCGTTAATGACCTTCATTCTCAACCTTCTAGCGGGGATTCTTATCTATTTGCGCGTGTGTCTGTGTGAGTAAGCGAGATCTGGATATCATGTTACTGTTTGTGTTGACCTGCATCTGATAAAACTTCCCGAAGTACAGTCAATTCCGTTGACAGTATTTCCCATACTGCATGGCACGTCGGCACAACATACATTTATAAGAGCAGACCAAGTTCACAAAGTACCGTATTTCGGCGTGTATAGGCCGCAAATTTTTACAAAACAAATGACAAAAAGTGGGGTGTGGGTTATTTACGAGGTAGTGGCATAAAAAAATATTTTCCCCCTATACCATGTTCGGAAATTTGTCAACGAACAATACGCTCTAATGTTTAGTTTCCAAGGAAGTCAAAAATAATAAGAAATGAATAGGCTCATCACGTGTGTTTAAACGCGTAAGGGTCGCAGCATACTTTAGTCTGTCTGTCCTCGACTGTTGTGCTTTGTATCACCTCTAGCCTAAATTCTGCTTGAGCACTTCTTTTCTCTTTTTTCTTTCACCCTCTCGCTTGGCGNGAGCACTTCTTTTCTCTTTTTTCTTTCACCAAGCAAGCTAGCTCGGTCCCTTTCTTTTCTTTCTCCCTCCTCTTTATTGTTTGTCTCGCGCTCTCTCTCTGGTGGAATGAGACAGCCAGCAGCAGCTGTGTGTGTGTGACGCCGCTCACACGCATGCACCATACCATTGCCTGCCCGGCAACAGCCGGCCGAGCTGGCAGGCTACGCACGGCGTATGTGTTCCGCAATTTAAACGCAGTGTTGAGGCATTTTGACATAAATACAATTTACGGGAATACAAAAATTCAGTGCGGCCTATAATTGAAATATTAATTATCCCTAATTTTTCATTTAAAACTTCTGGTGCGGTCTATACACGCCAAAATACGGTACATATACACCAACACGTTAGAACACTAAATTCTGAAAGTCACACCACTAAAACCAATGGCATGTGTCGCACATTGCCATTAGTCACTGTCACTTGTCATTATGCAGCATAGCTGTAGCTGTGCCACTTGGGCCGGCTGTCTCTTCATCGTTCTAGTCTGGTGTGAGCAACAAAAGAGCTCTTGCGAGCGCGGGAAAGTTATGGCACAACTTTGCGACGTTTGAATTGTTTTTGGAAAAAAGTTCCGGATAAGGGGAGTTCTGTTCGAGGGAATTCCGGCTAAGGGGTGCTCTACTGTACAACATAAATTGCTCTTCCTAACTTGTCTGTAGTTTCATCTGACATTATAGCAACTTTTTAAAATTTTAGTGCAGCAACCACTTCCTCCTTCCTTAACTTGGCCAAATGTGGTAAATAATCCCGACGAAGGGCATCACTGCTAGGCAAGTCCCCGCTACCTACTACGTGCTTGCACACCCAGTTCCTGAATGCTGGATGGTCTGCTTTCTCCAATGATATGTTTGCTGATACAATCATATCAACTGTAGATGTTATAAAGTCCATTTTAGCAACCTAAAAAAAATGAGAAACAATTAATATCGAAAGACTATTATCCTGCAGAAATGCCTAAACTCTTAACATAATTTACTCAAATTACAGACTAACTGGAGGACACGTGTGTAAATATTTCTAGATTGCTAGCCGAAAGTAATTTCCCTTTGGAATATTTTAATTCCCTAGAAAATCGGGGTAGCAAGAAATTTTTTTTCATCATTATTATAAGTTGCATAATAAATCTAATTCATTATATATATTTTATTCCTGTAAGTATCTTAACAATGTATGCACACTGAAAAGGGATGAATAATCATTTGTGTTGTTCCTTTGGTATCTATACGAGGAACTGTCAAAAAGTTTACCTACATGCAGGATTTCAGTAGATGAGGGTTCTGACATGTACATCAATAAAATACAATTTCTGATCTTATTATACTTTATTTTGAGTATAATGAGAGCTGTACATTATCTGTGAACAAAGTTTAGCTAATAAATACTATAAAAATTGGATTTAAAAAAAGTATTACTGTATTAGTATTACTGTGTAAATAATACATTAAAAAAACACCTCAACTCGTGTAAAAAAAGGATATATCATGTCAAAATACCGTATATAAATTATTGTAATCCAACACCAAATGCAAGGTAAATTTTGAATGTCCCGCGCGCACCCTATCAACTGAGTGTGTGTGGTGAGATTATCGATCAAGCGGTGTGTTCATGGCGGTCAGTTGGTTGATGTAATACGAGGGGAGGGGGGTAAGAATGCACTCTTCCGCTTCACAAAATGTTGGTCACACTTTGCATGCATGGCAAATGTCTGTCTTTTAAAGTAATTAATTATATTTAGCAGCAAAAAATTATAATTTTGAGACAGAAGAATAAATAAGGCAATTAAAATTTATTTCTTCAATCTTTTAATAATTAATCATTAAAAATCATGCCCTCTGGTTTTCCCTGTTGTGGGTTATACTGCACCCAGACTCGGTACTTACCCATTATTAGATCACAAAAGATGCTGAATAGGCATATTTATTTATTCAAAAGATGCATGTCTATTGACATGGATTAATATAAATCCTCCGATTTCCCTGAAGGAAGTTACTGAAAATTAACTTTACGCTTGGTAATACAAGTCGCTCGATGTTCAAATATTTTTTGGTGACAAGGGGAGGTCACGTATATGCTTCTAGGCATATAATTTTATTCGCGAAAATGCTGTCCATTGAGTTATTAATATTTTGTTTTAAAATCATGTTGATTTTACGCCAGATACAATTAAACACCATACTTTACAGTAAAAAAACGACCATTAATCGCAAAAGAAAACATCTTTGCAAATAATAATTCCTTGTTAAAATGTATTGCGTAACATTTCCAGGCGAAACCACTTCCTTTGAAATACAAGTGATAGTAGGTGCAACTATTTTGAGCGACGGATAATCTTGATAAAATTTCTACGTTCGCCAGTAGTACTAGTTTATTTGCTCGGTGGCCGGCGTGTGAAGGCAAGCGCGCAAGGCTGAGAGAAAGAGAGAGGACGTTAGGTCGCCACGCTGGTTGCTAGGTAACCACTTCCCCTCTCATGAAGCATGTAAGGGGAGGTAGTAAGTCAGATGTGTTGGGAAGACCGGCAACATGCAGCAAAGCAGTTATTAGACGTTTGCATAAACAACCAGCTTAAAAACTATCGTTGCGGGAAATCTTAGTTGACGGGGCCGAAATATACTTTGATCGATGCAATATCCCATAAACGATACGAGCGGGTAGCTTTATCATTATTTATACAGGATTTTTGCCAGGACCACTGAAAACTAACTGTGGATACGGTTTATCGGTACATGCGTTGTCGGTATAGTCCATACCGTATAAGAAGGCCACTTTCTGACAGTCAGTGAGTGGCAACTTAACGTTTACGAAACAAACAAAGCGCCATTTACAAAATCCTGTATCAGCTGATGCACGAACGAACAAAAGTTAAAATTACGTTAGCTATTCTGAGTGCACTGCCGAGGCACATCAGAAAAGCAGAAAATGCGCGAATAAGAAAGAGTTCGTAGATTTATTAATACATTTTATTTTACGAGGTCACAAAAGAATGGTTGTTAGCGTTAAAAACTTAACTTCTTGATAATGTAGTTATTTTTAGGTGCTCAAAATGAAATGTACAATAGAACGATACGACGTGGAAAAGTTTTCTGAAGTTGTGCTAACTTCAGAAAGCTTTTTCACGTCGTATCATCCATCTCAAACCTTGCTTTCAACACGTCCATGATATTAATTCCAAAAGCATACAGAAATATTGCATAATATTGTTGAATTATTTTTTCTAATAATTTGACGAAACGACACGAAATTTAAATATATTTCCAGCCCGTAACATAAGAATTATCAACTTTAAAAAATACGCATCTCTTGACCATAAAGAGAGTTACTCAAAACTTCGCCGTGACGTGCTGCGCGCTATCTATCGGATATTCAGCGAGCTATTACCAGCCAGAAATGAACCTCTTTCTTGCGCGATATATAACGAATTTACAAACATATGCCAATAGTTATATTTTTCCACGAGCTCTGCATAATTTTTAAAGTAACATATATTTCATATACAACGATTTTGAGTACAAGTCATTTATATTCGGCCGGTAATCGTTCATCTATGTAAATTATACGCCATATTGTTCTCTAGAAACCCATCTCCTTGTTTCCGTACAAAGTGAACACGCGTGAATAGTTTTTAAGCAATTCTAACGTTATTCCACGTCACATATTTCCAACTTGAATATATTAGCTATAATGCCCAAAGTGTAATAATAGATACAACAGACCGTCTCGCAAATTTTAACCCAAATTTACTATCTCGGACAAATTAAAAAAGAGTTATCAAATATCTAACATTTTATATTTTTACATNAATATCTAATTATTTGCAACATTTTATATTTTTAACTTTATAACCTACTTATATTTTTTGACAGATGTCAGTCTTATAATATCTTAAAATTTGTTAAGCATTACAGTACAATGAGTAGTGGATTAGCTGACAGCGTGTTGATAAAAAATACAGCCCCGACGTGACGGACCAGCTGATGGCGGAAGGATACGTAGTCAGATGTAAACAGTGGCGCTACATTCGTCGAGCTGTCAAAAAGTGGCCTTCTTATATGGTACAGAATATACAACTGTATTTATTGCTGTTTGTTAACAAAGTTTTGTGCAATTTGTTTGGGTCAGAATAAATAACTTTTAACTTGATTCCACTGTGAGTGCAATTATCAAACTGATTTTATACTACTTTGGAAGCAGCAGCTTTCTGAATTAAAAAGGCAAAGTGTTAATTTTTCTGGTTACATATTTTTCTTACGGGAGGAAGAAGGTGGGGGAGGGGCAAAATGGGTCAAGGCGGAAATTAAAAACCACCCGTTTCACAAACAAGCTGTTTACAGAATCATGGGATAGGATGTGATATTGGAGATGGACTAGGCAAAGACGGCGGATGTATTACAAGGATAAAGCATAAAATAGTCTATTATAGGGGCGAAAACTTGCGTTAGACCACAAAGGAGGAGGGAACAATGTGACGTTATTAACGTGCACTTGGAGGGATAAGTTTTGCAGATGGTGTGAAAGAAAATTAAAATTGACAAGAAATGGGAAACCCTGAACAAAAAAAAAAAAAAAAAAAAAACAGGAGAGGTAACAAGAAGATGAAAATGACAAAGGGGTGGAGGACCATTTAACAAAGAAGAGTGAGGGAGAGATGACTTTGCCTTGCCCTTGTCGATTAAGGGAAGGGAAGTGAAGTGTGACTACATGGTCACACTGAACAAAGGAAATTATGGGTGACGGATTTTACAAAGTTGATTAACATTAACACAGATTTAAGCGCACACAAGAATATTTTTGTCTGGAGGCAGCTCGTGATGCATCAAGTCTTTAATCTTTCAAACTTAAAACTTTAAAAACGGTGCATTATATAGAGAAGAAAATATTTTTCAAAAAATTAACACTAACAATTTGTTGCTCTAAAAAAACTAAAATTTTGCAAATTATTATAATAAAATTTTTTTAAACACCTATTTCAATTCTGATCATTACGTAGGGAGACCTCATCAGAATAATGTAATTTTAACTATATTGTACCTTTGCTGTCTTAGCGCCTTCAATTGCCTCAAACATAGTTTTCTGCAGCTTTCCTATCTTAACAGCTTCAACGTGTCCGTAACTCCGCACGTGTTTCTTGATGCTGTCGGAGGTTTCCCACACTACCGTTTTATTGCAAAAACGGCATATCATGACGCCTCCCGATTTAACCATGCCTTCTTGAGAAAACTGCTTTACTCTTTCGTCAATATTTAATTTTGGTGACATTTTAAAACAGATCAGATAAAACTTTCCAATCCGCAACTGATCAAACCTGACTGAGTCACTCACGAGTTCCGACACGCTCGTACATCTTTTGCCTTCTCGGTAGCCCAGTGCTACCACCACCGCACGTTGGCACGCACATTTAATGATTTTTTATCTGTAAATTCATTGAAATTCTCGAATGCAAGTCAAAATTCTTGAATGCAAGTCAAAATTCTAGAATGCATGGCAAAATTCGTGGATACAAGATAAATTTAAGAAATTCGCGAGTCGAAAACACCAAATAACAACTCTAAAATGCATTATAAGTCGTTACCCATTATTTAAAAAAGTTTAAAGATTTTTTGTGAATTCGTGAGCTGCGAATTTCTTGGGTCTCTAACCATACACAGACACCGCCACAGACACTGTCCATCAACATGTTATCCAGGCGGTAAAACGTGTGACCTTGAAGGGAGGCCATATCAGTGGGACGAAAGTGCATTCCCTGAAGGCAAATGACTGTAGGGGTGAGGACACTCGGAGCTTCAGTTCTTCAAAATTATTGAAATTACCTCGTCAGTTACAATGTATGAGGGGCATTAGTTATGGAAAGAAAGTGTGCAGAAACAATTACTTCAATTTCCCTGTATGTCTGTTGATCACTGGTTTAAAGGCCCCTAAGCATTTACCAGTGTTATGTCAATCGACATCAACCACCATCTCAGGTTCTGGCTCTGAGGAGACAGGACAGCGAGTTGACGATGTGATCCTGCGAACCATGGTCACTTGCAGGAAGGGATGTAGCGGATGGAATCTTAGGCATGTCAAATTTTTTTGCAGCAGCTTCCTGACGCAATTTGCAAAAACCTAAATTTTTGACAGCTTTATTTCAGGTGGCCTACACTGCGTACCGACAGACGTGGTCCGGGTCATCTGGACTCCAAGTGTCTTCGGCGTACTCACAGATATTTCAGTCTCTGTAGTCACATCGACTGTCTGTGTACACAGATCTTTAACCGCTGGTAAAACATTGGCAACAGCACTGTAGGAACAGAATGCTTCGGGCCATGGAGAGCATGGAAACGTTTCTGTGCCTCAACAAAAGAAACCTTGTCGGTGGCCCAGATCCGTTGAAGAGCCTGCTCCTCCTGGTACACAGGGCACTTCTTCGACCAGACCAGATATCCTTTGCTGCAGTTTACACACATCAGCGGTTTGCTACACTGAGGAGTATCTGGATGTCAGCACACTTCGAACAAGCTGGAGGGTTCTGGCATTTTGCAGGGGAATGACCAAACTGTTGACAGTTGTAGCAATGTAGAGGAGTACGAATAAACTGATTAACATGCAAATTCAAGTACCCTACTTTGATAATGGACAGGAGGTCACGCACACAAAAAGTCAAGATGAGAGTAACTGTAGGTGACTTAACACCATCAGTAGTCTTCAGCACACGGCGAGCATCAGTGACATACTGGGTTTGCAGCTCATGTAAGAGCTCTTCTTCTGGGATGTCAATCAGGTCACGACACCAAATGACGCCCTTGCTGGAGTTGAGGGACACATGGCACTTGACCTGAACAGGGAATTTTGCTGTTGCCCCACTGAAAGTCTTCATTGCCAAGAGCCCTCTAGAGTGGGCAGCAATCAATGTGTCTACCAGAAGTTCGCGCCTTTCGCCGATTCTCTTACAATCAACAACAGGACCACCAGCTGCTCCATCAATGACTTTTGGTATTTCAAAAGGCGGCACTTTTTTCGAAAATGTGCCCTTCTGTACGTCGGATAACCAAAAAACGTTGCGTAGGTAATTAATTTAACAGCTGTAGACTGACGTGCTGCAGAAATCACAATTTGAATCACTACCAGTACCATCACGGTGCTGTTTTAAGTGGCTGTTGAGGGTGCCACCCATTTGGGGAGTGCTTTTGGAAGCTGCGGTGTCGGCTTCAGTCCGACTTGGTGGGGGGAGGGAGAGGAGGAAGAAAAGAAGGTAGCTGTGCCATTAGGAGGGGGACCAAACTACAACAGACCTCTAAGCAGTACATAGGAACAGCTAAACTTCGCCGCTATTCACTGCAAATTACTGCCCCAGTAACACACCAAAGTGTACACCAGGACAAACCAAGGGTAAATCGTATATTCTGAGCAAGGCCAGTTTTATTCCCCTGCTTGGAAAAACATCCCAATGCTCCCCGCTATAGAGGACACCCTTTGGTGCCAGTTCAGGGGACTTGTGGTTGATCATACCGGCCTCCTCCATACAGCAGTAACACGTCTTCCCAGCAAGTCTAGGCGCATGGACTAGTCGGGCATGACACCCCTCCTGCCAACTGGTGCTACGAGGGTGTACATGCACGTGGATACGGGCTCCGCACCTAGATTTTCCTGCTGTGCCAGTGATAAGGGTTCGTTAGACCGTCGCTAACAAAGGCACCACGCATGGTCACAAAATTTGGAGGCAACACTCACTCATGAGGACAGACCGTCATCAGGAATAAGGACTCGNGGTGTACATGCACGTGGATACGGGCTCCGCACCTAGATTTTCCTGCTGTGCCAGTGATAAGGGTTCGTTAGACCGTCACTAACAAAGGCACCACGCATGGTCACAAAATTTGGAGGCAGCACTCACTCATGAGGACAGACCGTCATCAGGAATAAGGACTCGCCCTGACCTGAGACGATGCAGTAGAGAAGGAACATGCAACGGGACCTGGTGAGATGGAAAGAAAAAGGATGAAAACAGAAGAATATGAAGAAAGAAGCATGTGATGATGGTCCAAACAAATTTCAGATTCCGACCGCATCCTAATTAGTTGCCTCTTACGACAAGCACAGGGTGGGAGTGGTGGTATTCTAAAACCCTGCCACTTTACGGGAGGTGCACAACACGGGCTGCTGGGTCCTTGATTTCCATGAACACTGGCTAGGAGGGATGACTTGACACACACCAAACAACCATATTCAACAGCCAGCTGCATAACAGGCTCCCCAACTGTGACGTCGGCGGTTGTCATCTTGCTCGCCACCAAACAGGAGAGAGTGGAAAGGCGGCTTTACCTCCTCGAATATAAAACCTTGGCTGTGAAAACAAACCCCCTTCCCAGCTTCCGGCTTGGCTTCCTTTGTGTTCCCCGAGACACTGACCCTTCTCAATGTCAAACTGGTAAATTGTTATTTCAAAGCAGAGTGGAGCTTGGAACAAAAACTAAAAACTTAGTTTAAAAAACCAGTGGAAGTTGAGCATCTTTTTCACTGAGGCCTTCCTTTCCAGATGTCGTGTACTGCTGGTGAAAGCATGCTTACTTCCTTGCAAAGGAAAACCTTCAATGTTCACAAAGGCAAGACTTGCCAATTATTTATACTGAAGAATAACTCAGAACTAAAGCAACATTTTAAGTTTGGCAAATCTGCAGAATATTATATGCAGTTCCTACATGGCAGAAGTGCCAATTCGGTCAACATAGACAAATTTGGCAGAAGCTGATTCAAATTGGCACAGCTTTAGTACTTACCCTTTTTAAGCATTCAGAGCTGTAAACCAACCGCAACATAATTCAGGGGAAATTAAAATCCACATTAATATACTGCACAGTTCATTTATATATTGTATTTCCAAATTATGCACAATAAATGCAAATGAACAAATTTATACAGGTATACAAATTCTTGTAATAGTACAAATGTAAATATAAAACGTAATAATAAACTTTTCAACTAAAACTTCTTTGTAAAGTATTTTGTAACAAAGTATACAAAACAGGTTTAAAGTTACTACAAAGTACAATAAATAACAAAAGTAATTAAAAGATTTCATTCCATTTAAACATTGCAGCGAAAAAATAAAACTGAAAATCAACTACGTACTGCAAATTAGCAACTGGTTATGTGGATGTGGGGACAACATCCCCACGAGCATAAATTCTCTTCAGTTACAGGCATTTCATATACAGTCACACTATCAACACACAATGCAGCATACACCACAGAAAAATGTGTTTGCAGATCTATCTATATTGTCATCAATGAGTCCTACCGACTCAGCCGTATCTATGGCTGCAGGTAAGAACTTACCAGATTAACAGTTAGGGCAATGACAGAGCAGTGGATGCAACATACCTGGCACTTCTTTGTGTGAAACAAGCAAAACTATTTTTACAGTGAAACCAATGAAACAAGTAATTTTTTTTTTACTGTACAAAATAGTTGACTACACATCTTAGATATAGCACTTCCCTTCAATAGCAGCTTGCACCCCCTGCTCTCTTAAATGAGAAACAAAGGTTAGCCCACGTGTATACATACAGTAAACAAACACACTTCATTTCTAGCAATAATTTGTGCTGGCAGGAAACACAAGCCAAAGCAACACAAAACAAGTGCACCTCCTTCTAAAACGTGGAGGTATCCAATGACTTAGCCACAACATAATTATCTTACTTTCAGCTTGTAAATGATACTTTCGAATGGTGCACTCACAATGGCATTGGAAAATTACTTCCGTGTAAACATTTACTCACCCAATACAAATACCCAAAAGTGGCATTAAACCCACGATCACTATATTTTACATTTCAAAGAGGTACATACAGTTTTCACAAACATCAATGGTATCTAATGTACAATTAATGTGCTCATGCTCAAACATCACAAAGTTCGAGACCATTGAATTCTAACAAAATATGCAACAAATTAAAACATTTCTATTTACTTACATTTTAAATACATATCTTGTTGGTTCACATTTAGAAATTGCACGTATGGGCTTTTTCTTAAAAAAAAAACCCAATCTACTTCATGTACATTTTAATTTTTATGCTAAATCTACAACAAGATCACAGAAACCTTTTTTGATTGTTAACAAAAAAGTAACTAATCACTAGAATAACAAAAATGCACACCAGTGAACTACTCTCAGATTGAACTAAAGGTATCCTATAAAATTCACTAGCGCAATTTTCATAAATAAGGAGGAACAGTTTGAGAAGTTTATCACCTTTCACTAATACTGGCCAGTCTTTCCACAGGCATTCCCCTGCCCCACGTCGACACTGCACTCCGCGGTCTTGCTACGTCCCGTGTCCCAGACTCTGCAGAAATGTAATTGAGACAAGCAAACACTACTCAAGTTCACTTTCTAAAATGTAAATACACATTTGCTAAGTAAATCTGATTAATAAGCGACAGCAATTGCAAAGGAGGCCGCTTTGGTATCCCATTCTGTTACACCTATGTATATTTAACACAGTCTCCTGCTGCATCAAAAAGCACTTCTCACAAAATATAAAAGAATATCTGTGCTGACAATTATGATGCTGAAAGAAACTGTAGTTTTTGTACTTTATAATATTTTACCCCCATTGTGTCCACATGACCACTGTGTGTATGCAAGCTGTACACTTGTATTTTACAGGCAATGAACACAAAATTACACCAATGCACTTGCACTGACAGGTTTTTTTTTTTTGTAAGACTTTCGAACAGGTCACAAGATAATAAGTGAATTGTTGAAAAAAAAATCCTGCTTTGCAGTAAACTTAATGCAAAGAACTTCATGAGAACAAATAACCACAAACACTTAACTTACAGCAAATTGTGTTTATCATAGGTCAACAGCACAATGCAGATATTTTTTAAAACCTATAACATTTACAACTACTGTATTCTAAAATTTGTTATTTTTTTTTTTTTTCAGTCCCAGAAACTGCCCTAGTTATTATTTTATAGTGATGTCAAAATACTGTTTAAATCATATAAACAAGTGGACCATACAAGATCTATAGGAGCCAATTCCCACAATGTTACAATTAATATTAGTTTAAAGTGTTGTGGCTCTAGCATTTCCAGTTATGACTTTGAAATAAATAAAAAAAGAATTGTATTAATCTAAACAAGGGCAGTCAAATACCAATTTATGGTAGGAATTAACGTGGTAGTAAAACTTAAAGATTTTAATGCAATAATTATTAGAGGTGTGCAAGAAGTCCCCCTGTCCAAGTTTTAGACAAGATCAAGAGAGAAATAAAAAAATTCTTGAGAATTGAGATAAGAACAAGAATCATGCTCTTGTTTTTATAAATGTAAAGAATATGCTAATCTGGTGTCAATGCAATTTGCCTCAAATGTCATTATTTGAAATATCAATAAACACATAAAATGCTTCAATTTCTAACTGATTTAAATTTCAATTTAATCCACTACACCAGAAGTATATGCATAAAGACCTGAGCTTTAAGAGCTTCCCTTCCAGATGTCTACATTAGGTTTCCCTGGCGTAGTGCAAAATGTAACACAAAATAACTGCATATTCTCTATCATCAACTTAAAAACCGCCGCCCTTGTTAAAAAAAATCTTTGCTATGTTTATTTTACAATGAACAGTCCCCACTCCCCTTAACGGAAACCTACTAATCAAGCACGGCACATCTGTCAAGCACATCATTGACAGAGCGCTCTTAGGACTGGTTTTATCACCACCTGTTACTCTTCTGGTCAAAAATTAGCTGCTGGTTAGCATTGAATTTGGTTTTACTACTTCAAGTCAACGTCTAGCAGCGACTTTAGCTTCCAGTTGCTGGTTACTAAGGATGAACCGGCTGTTCCAACAGAAGGTTGGGGAGAAAGACAATGGCATCGTATTTGTAATGGATGATAGAGATACAATGATAATGAGTATTTTCTAGGGATGGGCCGAGAAACAAAGAATATTGATTCCGGTTCCGGTACCGATACCGATTCTACAATTTAAATATTGGTTCCCGTATTCAGTTCTATTTTGAATACATGTCTTTTGCCATCTATGAAGAAGTTGAACAATAACAAAGTGTGGAGGTAAAATTTCATGTATACATATAAACTTGTATTAAATTTATTTAAGGTTAGTAAATATGTAACAAATTATTCTTTTTTTACATTAATATGTGGGGATTGTGATAAGTTTGGAAAATACTTTAATTAAATAACTTGCGGCGCTGAAAGCCAAAACGTTGTGGCTGTACGATAATGGTAACCTATGGTCGTTAAGAGAACATCAACAACTGTGGTGTTTTTACTTTTTCCTTCTTTTATGCAGTGACGTTCTGGAACGTGACACCTCTAAAAAAAAAAACGCCACTTCTTTCCTTTTCTGCCCCCTTGACTTTTTGGCTATCCTCTGCCTTACACGGAAACAAAGAAGGCTTGGAGGAATGAACCTGTCGGAGGGCTGAGCGATAGAGAGAGAGAAGGGAGAGGAGTGATGATGTAAGAGCGAGAGATGAGATAACAGACTGTTCCACTACACTTCCCTCTAAACATCACCAAACAGTTTACAACTACCAAGTCTTAATTTTTTTTCGTGTATAGCATGCGCACCCCAGAATTTCTTTTCTTTATTTTGAGGGAAAAAAAAGGCGTGCTATACACAAGTTAATACGGCAGTTATTTTTGTAACGACAGAGTTTTGCCGTAACTGGATTAATTCATAATGTTTCGTACTAAGTGTATCATCATCATCTCAAAATATTAGTAAATTTATTGCTGTGTAGAAACGAGAACAGAGTACATAGTAGTTGTTAACCTAAAACCGGTTCCGAGTCAAACCTCAATAACCGGTATAAATTGGAACCGAAGACCGAACCGACCCATCCCTAGTTTTATGTAATAATAATTACAGTAGAGTAATTTGAAGTGATCCCCAGCGATGCACAAATAAGTTTTTTAAATGCTAATATTATAAATACTAAGAGTAACATTTTATGATATGACTTCAAACAGTGAAACACAGAACATGTAGCGCAACAGCAGCACAATGTATCATGAAATGCTGTATTGCGAATGTAATAATGTAGTTTAAAATGTTGGTGAGTATTTAAATAATAATATGTATTGTTAACTTAAGTAGGCCTACAGCCCAATGGCAAATTCTTACATTGATAATATAAAACAGGGTCATCATAAAAGAATGCTGGGATTACAAACTGTTATAAAAAAAGTTCTTAATGCATACACACATGTGGCATCTTAAAATGTTCTGTAAGGTTAAAAGTTTTTTGACCACGAGACAGAGTGGTGAACTTTGTCAGTGTGATATGGTGCATAGCAGGATGTGGACTGTAGTAGAAGGTGCTGTTTGTGTTGTAGTATGCCGAACTGAATTTGATTGTGGCAGTGAAACGCAAGTAGCGAATTTTAAACCCATGAGAAAAACCTCCAGGTGACAAGGTTTTGAATTGGTAGCTGAAACAGCTCGCAGGGACAGGTAATGTTGAGAAGAGAAAAATGTCTGGCCGAACGAGAACTTCAGATGAAAAAAGTGGAACACATAAGGGAATTCTGCATTAGAAGCCCTAAAAAATCAAAATGTTCTGCACTAACACTTAAGGCTCCATGCCTACAAGATTCAGGTTCTGCATGAAATTAAACTGGACAGCAGAGAAAAACACATGGAATTTGCAAGGTTCATGCACAACACCATTGATGATGCCTTGTCTTCCTGAACTCGACACCTTCTAAGACATTTGGGTACGGCCTCCATTACAAACTTACAGTTGCTTGCCCATTTCCTTAACTCAAAACCTCCCTGCTTAAGTAGGTTAATTAGTTCTCTCTGTAACGCAAGGGCTTCTGAAACTGAGGATGCACCGGTTATAATGTCATCTACGAAGATGTCCTTCGTTACAACTCATCACGCATTAGGGTATTTGACCTGTTCATCTACGGTAAGCTGCTGTACAGCTCTCATAGCTAAAAAAAGGGACAGAAGAGACATCATACATCACAGTATCCAGTTGGTATGTCTGGTTTGGTAGTTGTGGATTCTCTCGCCACAGATTCACTTGATATGGCTTGTCTTCTAAATGTACAAATACCTGGTGGTACATCTTACAGATATCAGTGGTAAATACTACTGGATGAAGATGGAAAAGAAGTTATGATTTCAACTACATCCATTTGTAGTTACGGCCCGGCATTTAGCACATCATTGAGTGAGCTTCCAGATGTAGTAGGAGCAGAGGCATCAAATACAACCCGTAACTTTGTTGTGAAGCTTCTTTCCTTAATGGCACAATGATGAGGAATGTAATAGACTGTCTGTGACTCCAAGCAGTGCATGTACCCCAATGCCTCGTATTCCTTCAGGAATGCATTACATTTCCTTTTGATTTCTGGCTGGCTGCTGAGGCGATGTTCTAAACGGTGTAGCCTGGTTACTGCCTGAAGATAGGGGTCGCCAAGGTCTTGAGGATGCTTGAAGGGGAGTCTAACCACACATCGTCCTTCAGGAGTACGGCTGTGAGTATGAACAAAGTGGTGTTCACACTCGTCCTCTGGATTAACATGCTTTTCTGCAAACAATTCCTCATACTACTAAAACCTTCGTAGGGTGCCTGTGAGCCTCAGCTGTGCTGCGTTGAAAAAGGAGACAACACTAACTATTGGTGGCAGCAACTGCTCCATGGTCAATCCTCCCCATAGGAACCCAGCCAAACACAGTATGCAAAGCAGAGCGAATCCCTGTGGGGCTTTATGCTACCCAACGTCAACTAAGTCTGGGTAAACATCTGCTCCCAACAGAATGTAAATTGGCCCAGGAATGTCAAAAGTAGGGTCAGTTCTAAACCCTCATATTCTTGCCGCACCTCATAGGGCAACTGTACAGCAGGAAACTCTGATTCAGTGTCATTTAAAATTAATGCTTCTGTTATTACATTGGGTTCTGTCCATAGCGAAGGCATCAAGGCGAGTGTCACTTTACCCGTGTTGGCATTAACAACTGAGTGGGCAAGCCCGACTACCGGAACCTGAGCACTGCATTGACGCAATCCCAACCTCTGGACAGACCTTTCTGAAATGAAGGATGATTGAGACCCTGAATCTAAAATAGCACGAACTTGAATTAAAGCACTATTAGTATCCTGAATGCGAACCAAGACTGTTTCTAACACAACAGTACTTGAACAGTCACTGCGAGAGGTCACTGACAACACTGTGGGTGGGACCTCAACTTGCTACTCTGTCACTGTTGGCAACACTGGAGGGGTGGGTTCATCTTCTGGACCAGCCATAGGTGTATGGCTATGGAGGAGATTATGATGGCTTCTGTGGCAATGCATGCATTTCTTTTGTGAGGTACAGTCCTTTACATGATGTGAATCTAAGCAGTTGAAAAAGAGAATGTTTCCTCGCACCACTTCTCGCCTTCCTTCAATGATCTTGCAAGAAATGCAGGACATTTATAAATGGAATGGGTCCCTTGACATGCAGCACATACATCTCTGCCAGAGGTGGCCATAAATGCACTCTTAACACTTGAACCAGGCCCAGACACAGCACGCTTGGTGATAGAAAGTAACCCAGAGACTGCTGATGTGCCACTGCTGGCTAACAGCAGAGCCTTGCAATGTGACTCAAGAAACTGTAGTAACTGATCAAAGGTAGGCAAGGTGACATTCTTATGAGCCAGCTCGAATTGGTTATGTGTGTCCTAATCCAATTTTGGTAATACAATATTTAACAAAACAAAGCTCCACTCACATTTTGGAAATTTCAGAATCCTAAGAGCATCCAGATTCTCCTTGATGATATCTACGATGTTACGTAGTTTCTCAGGTGCACTGAACATGAGTTTTGGAAGCTGCATAATGTTATACCAGTGCATGGTGGCAATGGTTCACACATCTTTATATTGCTTGATTAGCATTTACCAAGCCAGTTCATAATTCTCAGCAGAAAGTAGGAGTAATTTTATTAAATTGAAGGGTTCCCCTGATGACATGAGTAGATACTGGTGTTTCTCAACCGCAGACAGCGAGCTGTTATTGTGAACAAGTGATGTAAACAGGTCGTAGAAACTCTTCCACTTGGGCCGCTTGGTGACTATGCCCTTAAATGTTAGGAGCTTTTATTTTGGAAGCTTTAAATTGGAAGATTTTTTATGGTTGGACATATCATGTTGCTCTGTTCGAGTGATAGAGTGCTTAGAAAAAACTTCCTGTATCCTGTAATATGCAGCATCAAATTTTTCCAATTATCGCTCGCTGGAGTCTGATTCTGCAACTGAATCAGTTTCAGATACTTGTGCCGCTAGCAGAAGATTCTCTTCAAATTCACCTTTCAGCTGTCGCAAGTATCTGCAGTGAGCCTGGAACAAACCTGCACGACTTGAATACACTTCAATTTGCTTGGCGAGTGTAAGACATCACTTTACTAGGTGCAACCAAATTTTAACTTTTTTTTTAACCATTATCGAACATGTTTTACACAATCACGACACACGAAACGAAGGAATATAACCGATAAAATATACAACAAACGCAGTCACAGCACAAAGGCGTCACAACCTGGCCCAATCTGCAAGCACATTTACAGTCACAAATACATAGAAATATACCAATGTACCAGCATTACCACATAAAAATGCATGATTGCAGACTGTATTTACTATCTAAATCACTGATCCAACCCGGAGGACCAAAATGTTTACCATTTTTGACTGAGTTTGGTAGCACGACGTCCAGCTGAACGGAATGCAAAAGAAACTGAGTTTCACTTCAAACACCAGAGTTCGCCATGGTGGTGCACACAATAAACAAAAACACAGTTGGTGGCAGTGAAAAATAAACACACACGCACGCACGCATGCACACACACACACACACACACACACACACACACACACACAAAGTTGACACAACAAAAAAACCTAAGAAGAACTGTACTGTTTTTTTAAGAGATGGTCCAAAAGTAACATAAATAAAAAATTTTGGTATAAGTATGATTCAGGGGTCCATCGGATTCATCGTAATTCCAGTGGGATCCTTATTTTTGGAATCCAGATGGAAACTCAGTTTTTTCGTGACTAGATTTTTGCACATTGTGCGAGAATGTGTGGCTATCTGTTGCATGCCTAAAGACAACATGGCAATGGTGACGTAAACATTGAAAATTGCAATTCATAACTGTGTATTCATTTATGGAAATTACTATGGTCAACTGAGTGTATTAGATATTCAGAAATGAAATATATTGTTTTAGTAAAATACATTAAAATATTACATATATAAATTCCGATATTGGACTCTCAATACCTCATTGTTAAGAGCTGCCCCTACCTCTCCTCTCCAATATTCTAGGCAGAAAATACTAACCACCCACTTTCAGTAGTATTAAATAAAAATTTACTACTAATAAATCTCTAACTACAAAATATTATATATTTACCATCTCAAAATACAAAAATTATCTTATTAAATTAGTTAAAACATAATTCTTGAAAACAATACAAACAAGAAAAGTCACTCCCTTTTAGTAATTTCTGTAACGAAGATCTACAATATCAGACCCGAACATTCAAATTGTCAAACCCGTCCTTAGTGGATTGCTTTCAAAACCCTTGACCACTTCATTTTCCCCCTTCCATGGACCCAATTATCTCACAGTAGGGTGGCAATGGAGCCTCAGTGAAAGAACGGCTCAATAGTTCACTCTTATTAGATGATGTGCACAGTTCTTGTTTCAATGGCCATGTCAGTCAACACAACTCTATGGCTAAACGATACTGCTGCACATAATTTCGGATGATAGAATCAGGACACCCAAATGGCAGATCCAGATAAAGCAATTTATACAGTATTAAAACCACAGTGACTAATGAATGGGAAATCTCACAGATCTCAGAGATCCTAAAATTATCCTGAGAAAATTTAAAAATTTTTTCACCTCAGGAATTTTTATATATTGCACACACTTGTACATCTCTAATAACTATACGTTAGAAAACTGGAAATGAAAACCATTCTCAACAATTTGAAAAAAAAGCTCATTTTAAAATGAGAATAATATTTTTACACATTGTGTTACTAAACCAATATCAGTGGGAACTTCCTCCATTCACAAAATGTGACAAGAGAGAATCAACTGTTCTGCCAACTGTAGCTTAGGATGGTAAACAGTTGCAGATGAAAAAAACTTCAAGTGTCCCACGACCAATATTTACACACAGTCCGAAATACTACAGGTACCATTAATGCACGTACATCAGAGCAACAAGCAAAATTCAACTAACCCAAAACTCGGCTACAAAATGGCATGCAACTACTGCAGGATGGTGGGAGTGGGCAATCAAGTTAGAAGGTGGAGAATGCAGGACTTGCAGCATTGACCATGGCACGGGGAATGCTAACAACACGAAACTACTACGTCGCGCTGCTGTCGCTGTGTTGCGTGCGTAGGGCAGTGTGGCACCCCTGGCACACTCGCACTGGCTTGAGGATTCGCAGCCGGGATATCTCTGACTCAAAGCGACTGCACCTGCAAGAGCAAGGTTAAACAAGTCACACATCACTGCCAAGTTACACTCCTCTACATCCATTCAATGTAAATTGACACTAAAAAATAAGTACATGCATGTTACATAAACTGTCACTAGGTACGTAATTGTACAGTTCTATTAAAGATACCAAATTATCAGGGAATTTACCTTATTTTTGCATGTATAGGCAACATGTATGTACAAGCTGCACCATAATTTTGGGCTTCTAAAACTCGAAAAATAAAAATATTGTGTACAGACTGGGTAAGCTTTTTTTTAAAGCTGGAGGTTTGTTCACGTATGATAACTACTGACTTTTGACAACTATATGCTCCCAAGAAGCGATCATGACCTTGCCAGTTTGTTTACAGCTGTGCCTACATCGATCGCTACAGTTTATTCTCGTTCTCTCACGCGCTTTATAGATACAAATATGCAAGTAATAATGAAAAGGGAACAATAAGTTATAAAAATAACACAAAATTAAAATTTCAATTTGTGATACCCGTGTGTTTGTGAATACAGAAAAGGAACAGCTGATCAACAATTTGCAACTGACAAATAAATGTACAGTGCTGGTGCCAAAAAAAAAATTCACTGGAAAATATGCAAAAAAAATTTTGTTATGGAGTTTTGTGTGTATGTGTGTTTTGGGGGTGGGGGGGGGGCGGAATTGTTTCCCACGCATACTTTATGTACTTAAATAGGAACATTAAAAAAATTTTTTTTCATGGCTTTGCTATAATTTACATGATTTCAAGCGTTATTATTCCTGTTGTAAATAGTTACTGGAAGTGATTTCTTGTTTGGGAAAGTTAGCAAAATTAAAATTATTTGATATATAAAATGTATTTTTGTATTTCCAAGAAGGTTTCTGTTAGTAAGTTACTACATGCGGGTGGGAGAACACGGAAATGGTGCGACCAGCAGGTGGAAGTTTGCCGATGACTGGATTGTGCATTTTGCCGAAGACTCAACTGCGCAAGTTTTAACAGCTATTCAATGCAATGATATCGCAAACAAATAATTTACTTGTAATCTAAGGGTTATTCTCTGAAGATGCAGGACCTTTGGTATTATTTTACTGTGGTTACAAATGTTTTTACACTTCACCCATTCTTTCCCCAAAAGTTTCCTGTACAGCTGCACCTATGATTTCACATTAAATGAGTATAAAATGTGCTGCCAATACATGTCAAACTACGGTACTTTTAAACATGTTCATCGTTTCCATTTGTACGATGATAATAACATAATAACTCATTTTCTGTGGTTACGTCAATGCTGTCACTGAAAACTATAGACACACACTAGTGGAAGCTCTTTTTTTTACAGCAGGCATCGAGTAACCGAACGTGCAAGTCGAGTCATGGTGCTTTTAGGTTATAAAAAACAAATATTCGCACCCAATAATTACCTTTCGTGTCTCGCAAATCAAAAATGTTATGTTACCAAACCGCTCAAGTTGCACCGGAGTGAAAACAATAACTTGGGTACATGCCTTGACACTTGGTTGACGTTTGTGATCGACTGTGATAAATTCTGGTGGGTGTTATATTTCTGACTTGAGCCATTTTGCTCCCAACGAAGCACTTCCTGTTAGCTGCTGAGCAACATCAGATAATGTGACTCTTGTCAAAGTTGACAGGTACAGTCTCAGCACAACACAAATACGTACAACCATAGGATGCACAGTATTTCAAAATGAAATGGTACGTCAACTTTCAGCACAAATATGCATATAAGGTAAACTTGTCATTACTTTTCTCATCAAATTATGTACTGTTTTAAACATGTGTAAAAAAAAAAAAAACTATTACTACTATTTGATAACAAAGACTTAAAATGTGGACTGCTTGTCTGCTTACAATAATAGTTGTAAGGAACAAAAACTTTAAATATGGACTGCCTATTCGCTCACTGCGGCATACTGACCTACCAGCCTGAAAGCTACCCTCCCATTTCACCCCTCTAATAGTTATCTTTTTTTTTTTCTATCTGCATCATGTGGCTATGGTCCATACGGTATAAGAAGGCCACTTTCTTACAGTCAGTGAATGGCAACTTCACGTATACGAAACAAACAAAGTGCCATTTACAAAATCCTGTATCAGCTGATGCACGAACAAACAAAAGTTCAAATTACGTTGGCTATTCTGAGTGCACCACCGATGCACATCAGAAAAGCAGAAAATACGCAGATAAGAAAGAGTTCTTAGATTTATTAATACATTTTATTTTACAAGGTCATAAAAAAATGGTTGTTAGTATTAAAAACTAAACTTTGTGATAATGTAGTTACGTATAGGTGTTCAAAATGAAATGTACAATAGAACAATACGACGTGGAAAAGTTTTCTGAAGTTGTGCTAACTTCAGGAAGCTTTTCCTTTTTCCGTATCGTCCCCCTCCAACCTCACTTTCAACACGTCCTTGATATTAATTCCAAAAGCATACAGAAACATTGCATAATATTGTTGAATTATTTTTTCAAATAATTTGATGAAACGACACAAATTTGAAATATATTTCCTGCCCGTAATCTAAGAACAATCAACTTTAAAAAATACGCTATATGTTGACCAGAAAAAGGGTTGCTCAAACTTCGCCGTGACGTGCTATGCGTGCCATCTGTCGGATATTATGCGAGGTATTACCAGCCAAAAATGAACCGCTTTCCTGCGCGATATATAACGAATTTACAAACAGATGCCAATAATTATATTTTTCCACGATCTCTTCTTCATAATTTGTAAAGTAACATATATTTCATGTACAACGATTTGGAGTACAAGTAATTTATATTCGGCCGGTAATCGTTCGTCTATGTAATTTATACGCCATATTGTTCTCTCGAAATCCATCTCCTTGTTTCCGTAGAAAGTGAGACGCATGTGAATAGTTTTTAAGTAGGGATGGGTCGGTTCGGTTCTTCGGTTCCAATTTTTACCGGTTCTTGAGGTTTGACTAGGAACGAGTTTTAGGTTAACAACAATTACTCGGTTCTTGGTTCTACACAGCAATGGCAAAACTCTGTTGTTACAAAAATAGCTATGGTATTTACTCATGTATAGTGCGCTCTTTTTTCCCAACACAAAGGAAAACATTTCTGGGGTGCTTGCTTTACACGGAAAAACAATTAAGGAGTGGTAGTCGTAAACTGTTCGTTAATGTTTGGAGGGAAGTGTATGGGAATAGTCTGTTATCTCATCTCTCGCTCTGATATCAACACTCCTCTCCCTTCTCTCTCTCACTTTATTTCAGCCCTCCGGCCGTAAACAACACTGCTAGCCGATCAATACATTCCTCCAAGCCTTCTTTGTTTGGCAGGATGGCCGCGGGCTGGGAGTAAGAGAGGAAGAGACACGTTTTTTTTCTCGAGGTGTCACATTCCAGCACGAAAAAAAAAAAACCGGTGAGTCACTGTGTAAAAGATGCAAAAAAAAAAGGGCCGCCCAGACACCATGAAAGCAAAAAAAAAAAAGATCCCGCCGCCCACCCACCGCAGCTGTTGACGTTCTTTTAACGAACTTTAGTAATTACCTTTATTATACAGCACGCCACAATGTTTTGGTTTGAGGGCCATAAGTTATTTAATTAAAGTATTTTACAAACATATCACAATCATCACATATTAATGTAAAAAAAGAATAATTTTTTACATATTTAAAACCTTAAATAAATTTAATACAACAAGTTTATCTGTATACATTAAAACTTATCTTCACACTTTGTTATTGTTCAATTCTTCCATATAACGGTTAAATAAAACATTTAATGAATTTTACTTGCATTGGTTTAATAAAGTTGCAAGCAAAAGGCAAGTATTCAAAATACATAGAACCTAATACTGGAACCGATATTTAAATTGTAGAATCGGCACCGGAACCGGAATTGACATTTTTGGTTATTCGACACATCCCTATTTTTAAGCAATTCTAACGTTATTCCACGTCACATATTTCCAACTTGAATATATTAGCTATAACGTCCAAAGTGTGATAATAGATACAACAAACCATCTCGCAAATTTTAACCCAAATTCACTATCTTGGACAAATTAAAAAAGAGTTAGCAATTATTTAATTATTTGCAACATTTTATATTTTGACTTTTATAACCTACTTATTTTTTTAGACATATTTTTTTAGACATATTTTTTTAGACAGATGTCAGTCTAAAATATCTTAAAATTTGTTTAGCAATACAGTACAATGAGAAGTGGATTAGCTGACAGCGTGTTGATAAAAAATACAGCCCCGACTTGACGGACCAGCTGATGGCGGAAGGATACGTAGTCAGATGAAAACAGTGGCGCTACTTTCGCCGAGCTGTCAAAAAGTGGCCTTCTTATATGGTACAGAATATACCATAGTCATTCACTCGTCGGCGAGACGGAAAAAGTAACGCTGTGAAAGTCACTCACCACGGCAAAGAATTATTCGTATTGGTAGAAACTAGTCCCAAAAATTTCTCTTGGTAAACTGTGACTATAAGAGGAGAGGAAGTTATAAGGGATGAGCATTATACCCATATATACATAGGTACACATTTACATTTATGGTGCAAACTTGATTTTAATAAAAAAAATGTTAAGCTGAACTTGACTCGATTTTTATACAACTTGACTTGACTCGAAGATGTAGAAATCAAACTTGCCTATCACTAGCTGTTAGCGCAGTTTCTTACCACACAGCAATAGCAGTGCTGTGTTGAGGGAATATTGCCGCCTGAAAGGACTTTGGAGAGGACCCATGTCAACAAATGAGTTAAAGAAGATAAAGAAATTCGAGACTACCAGTGATTTGAAGTGTGGCACCAGAGAGAGGAAGGCAACCCATCCCGATGGACGTTGCTGATGAAGTTGCTGACCATGCTACACGTGCCCGACATTCTGCAACCAAAGCTCGAATAGTGTCATGTAAATTGTTTATCCCAGGGTCAACAGTTCGAAAGGTTCTGTGGCACATTTTACACTGGTACCCCTACAAGTTTACGATTGTGCACCAAATGAAACCTCATGATCTGCAGCAAAGCCTTGAGTTTTTGGCACTGTTGGAAATGGATGACATGTGACCAGAAAAAATTCTATGGACTGACGAGTCACGCAGCGAATACACAGAACTGTCGCATATGAGGTTCAGCTAATCCGCATGCTGTGCACGAACAGCCATTACACACTGCATACGTGACTGCGTGGTGTGGATTCACAAACACCTTTATTCTTGGTCCGTATTTCTTTGTGATTACACTCCAAGAACCTGTACAGTGCACTGTTACGTCTGCCAGTTACCAAGACTTCCTTGAGTAGCATGTGATTCCTGCCCTGTAAGAATGTAAATGTGTTAAGACCACTGTGTTTATGCAAGATGGGGAAACACCGCATATCAGTCGCCAAGTGCAACGTCTGCTTCGTGCAACCTTCACAGATAAACGCATTATCTGCAGAATGTCCTTGGCCTATACGGTCCTCTGACCTCAATCCAAGTGACTTATGGCTGTGGGGATACCTGAAAGATTACATCTAACATGGATCTGTTTGATCTCCGCATGAACTGAAAGCCAACATATGGCGACATGTTGCTCTGATTCCAGCAAAATGATTGAGAACAACATTTCATCAGGCCGTTTTATGGATGCAGCACATCGTCAATGTCTCCGGTCCACATACTGAAAACATTTTGTAACAATCTGTTGATACAGTAATCAAGTTTTTACCATTATACCTTCTCACATGTTTTACCATACCTTCTATGCTTAGATCCTGTTCCTATACTGCACTGTACATTCTGTAAAATTTCCACCAGTTTATTGCATCTACAGTGCCACATTTTTGCTTGGTGGTGGAAATTGTAATTAATTTTCTATCTTGCATAAATCGCTTCCGCATTACCTTATTAGCATATCTACCAAATATCATTGTCATAAGCTCATTACAGTTCACACTAGGCCACTGTGCGTACCGTCACTTTAATTATAACCACTTGGTGCCAGAAGCAATCGGGATGTGTAACTTGTGGACCCTCCATACCATAATCGCAGGTGTGGATCCAGTATAGCAAGCGTGAACACATATAGCATTGTTCCGCTTTACCTCTCCAACACAGGAAAACAAGAATGTAAAATTATCTCTAACAATCAATTGTTTACTGTTAATGCAGATGCATGGGAGGTCACAGTGGCTCTCATAGCACATGCGGTTGCTGTTTTGTCCGTCCAAGTGCTCATCGATGCAGTGAGGTGGCACTGGTGGGGCTAGGCGACTGCAGGAACCCTCTGTCACCCATATTATCCACCATTGATGGACTACTGACATGTAATGTCCCAAGTGAGTGGCTATTCTGCAGAACATCAAGCTACCCTCTTGCAGTCTCACTATACGGCCACACTCAAAGTCAGCAACTATTCAACTGGTGCTCGTAGTCATATTCCAAGCATTGCAACCACACACTGTGACAAACCTGCAATGGAATCTCACAGCCAACTGCATTTGTCATGTTGTCAGATGACCTGCTAGAAGACACTTGGTCTAAAGGCTGCAGACAGGTGCAGGCAAGTGCTGCCTTTCCACTTACGATCAGAAAATTGTGTTGTAAAACCTGTTTTGATTCTACAACGTTTACTAAGTGTTCAATGTATTTACACTAGTCTATATTGATGTGTGATGGTCTTAGGGGCAGGAGCGCATCAGCGTCTACTAGGCCTTTAGTTCGTGTTAGGCCATGCAGACCTTACTGAGGCGGGATCTGCAGGATCTGGCGCTTGGTCTTGATTGTACCCTTGAACAGAGTCGGGCGGCACTCAGCCGCAGGCAAGGTGGCTCAATGGTTAGAGTTCCCAGCTAGCTGCATACCTTCCCCGAGTTCAAGCCTGGCTAACTCCAACTAGTGCTCCTCCCTGCGTCCAACGAACCACAACAGAAGTGCCAAAGGCAACCAATTCCACTTCCAGAAACAACTCCATCAAGTGGACGATGCCTGCTACCCAGCCATCTGGAGGCTAAAGGCTCAGACACCGTTAAAACTCCAGAAACACCCATTAGGTGGGGCATCAAGCCAACATGTTGATGTATGATAGGTGAGAGACATTTTCACCTGCTGTTGAAATTTCCTCAAGCCTACAGCTATCCACCATCATGGAGGTTGGATGACACAGTATTTAAAGGTTAGGCAGTGTATTGTCCCTACCACTGTGACTATACTGCCAGCACCAAAGCTACCCCCCATTTCGCAAGCGGGCCAGGCTGGACTACCACACACTGCCACTAATTGCAGGCATCACATATGCATATCTCTACTGGTGTAGGGATGGCTGTCTATGCTAAGAAACCCCTGAGCACCCCTGGCCAAGTGTGCAACCACTGTGGGAGTATAAACTCTTGAAGACAACATGAATCCGTATGTGAAGTTCTGCACCAGCAAAGAAGAGCCGGCTCTTGCGCTTCGTAACAGCCCTCAGCCACCATACTTGATGGCCTTCCTTAGAGATGTTCAAGGTCACAAATTTACTTGCTCGTTTCTGTGGTACTAAACGAGACTCACTCATTCATAAGAGCCTAACTCATGCGCAACATCAGCCCAAACATCTGAGGCTCATGGTTGTCCACGGTGCACTTGCACAGATTTAAAAAAGTGAGACTCTGTATGTTAAGAACTCCACAATCGCCTAGATGACCATTATTCCGCCTGCTGGCACGACATTGCCACGACACACACAATCAAAAAAATTCACGCTGCATTCGCTTAACAACGTTCGTACGCATACAGAGACACAAAAGGACTCACAGGTCTTGTATATACCTATTTATAGGTCATACAAATATGACTTTTTTAGGTGATAACAGTGAACCTAACACATAGTTAATAAGTGAAATAACATTTCCTACATAAATATGTATTTATCCTTTGGGGTAGATGGAACTATCAAACCAAATCAATATAAATCACAGTCAGCACTGTTACATATGGAGTTTCTTAATGCAGGTTACATTGGAAACTGTATATCTCGCAACACGTGTACATTGCCATGGATGAAAATCAAAAGTCCACATGCTCAGGCAATATGCGGCATTGTCAGTTGGTAATGATATGTCCAGCATTGCTACAAACACGTTTGCTTGATGCACTGGCACTCTGAGTGCCCGGCAAGAGGGATGGGGAAATGTACACTCTCGTTCTTGCCACCACGTCAAAAGGTTGTCATCATTTCCAAAATTGCTCTGCTCGAGATATGTATCCACCTTAGCATCTGGCGTGCAAGGAACCTCATCGATCTGCCCCTCGGTAAACATATGTCTTCGTTTAGGTGGTGAAGGTAGAACGTTGAGCACCTCTGGTCCTCCTTGGTTGCTGCCCTGTCGATATATATTGGCACATAAGTTGCGTACAGTGTTGTAGATTAAAGTTCTATAGTCTTCGGGAATCTCCAATAAGAGTCGGAAAGAAGGCCACAAGAACGTTGCAATGAGATGTAATGACTGTACCTCCCACTTCAAATCCAAATTCAGCTGTGCTCTGTTTTTCCGTACTTTGATTTGCTGACAATAAAAAAAATACTTTTATAGTAAGAACAGGCATTATTTATATTTGCATACTAAAAGACAGCTTAAATAAGCACCAAACCGATAACACTAGAATGGCATGGGAGACTGAGCCTTAAGATGGAAATACGTATATCATCCCTCCTGCTACGTAACAAATATACATTTATGTCTTACCTCAATGTCACTGGTAAGTGGTGTGCTATGGGATTATAATTTTTATAACCACAGCAACAACAGCTGAAAGATTGGCTCCTTTTCTGTTTACAGGGCATCTCTAGCTTCTTTGAACAACCAGAGGAAGGACAGCAACTCAGCAACCACTTCATCAGTGTACTTCAAGTTTGTCTGAAGCACCCACATCACATAGAATCTGACGTACATGGTCTATCTGCAAGTGAACTGACTCAAGTATTATGTACTTGCTGTTCCATCTTGTTTCCACGTCTTGAACAGTCCGAGCTAACTTGTTCACATGTCCAGATCTTTTGAGATATGCGACAATATCCTTGGCTGCATTTATAGATGACAGCATGGAATGGATTTAATCTTGCTGCGACTTGTCATCCAGTCTGCGCCGCAAGACTGTTGATGCAGTGAGCTGCACACTGTAACCTCGCGTAGACTTTCAGTGCCTTTATTATGTTTGGCCCTTGGTCAGTTACAAATGTCATGTACTGCAACACTTCTGCAGCATTCCCAAGTTCTGCCCAAAGGTTTTGAAGTTCTACGCAGATGTTGTCTCCACTCTTCCGAACATCTGGAAACCTTATCATCAGTACATCGTTTATCAGTCGCCATTCTTTACCAATGCAATGGGCAATAACTGTCAAGTTATGAATTTTCTTGAAATCATCAGTCCATAAATCCATTGTCATTGCACATTGTCTGTTCTGCAGCAGATTATACGGTGGGAATTATCTTGCCTCTTAAGTGCCTTGAAATGCCCCAACATGCCGTGGGACAGTGCTGCAATGGGGCAACATGTTTGCTGCGGACACGTGACCATAAGTTGCCCCTACAATAATAAGTTGATGTGTTATGCCTACACTCTACAAGTACGTCACACTATGACAAGGGTTCACTTGGTGTCTGCCAGTAACACTGGCTAAACAAACGCACTGCGTGGGAGTTTGAATTATAATACGCTTGGTTTTGATTGGCCCCAATACAAGAATGGACGGGTATTCTGTCGGCAAGGTACATAGTCGTGTATGACACTGACCATCTTTTTGTGTGGATAATTTATGCACTGGTGTTGGTTTACATGTGGTGGGTCTCACCCGTGGTAAAACTGCATCCAAGAGTCGGTGGCTGATGGCCGCTACCTATACCCGGCGGCTGGCATGCTGGTTGTTCTGGAACTGTGGCCCAGGAACGCTGGTCTGGACTTCTCACAGGTTGAGATGTTCGGCTGCAGCTGTAGAAAGCCCTGGCCAGCAATGCTCAGCACAACCGGCAGCCCTTGACGTAGACAAATTACGATGGGGTGTGGTAAACTGATGCTCTTGTGGGAAGGCTTGAAAAAGGCACTAGGAAGGAATGAGAAGTGAGGCCTCTCCAGTCTGCAGGTAGCTTGAGCTCGTTCCCATGGAGAGGGGCTGCTAAAGACAGAAGGCAAGTGGTTGCAGAACAACTGGGAAGGTATGGCTCAGCCTCCATCTTGCACCGCTTCTATGGGTGAAGGGCATGGGAGATACTTTGAGTCCACAGCACGAAGTAAGATTAGGCGACGAGTTCCCTGGCTTAAGTGTAACCAGAAGAGGTTACGCCACTCAGAATCAGTCTTGACTTCCAACCGGCAAAGTTCCATGCGGTGGATTGAGTGGGTTAGCTGATATGGATGCCTAGCCGCTTCGTCGTGTGTATTCCTAGTGGTTGTGGCTCTATCTTACAATGTTCCAAGCACTGAAGTACTTGGTTTAGGGTATGAGTGGACGTCAAATGGGTTGTGTTAGATGATGTACGTGTGCCCGGTTAAGGGTAGTCCACAGTCCTACACTAGTTCCGGCAACCATGCCAAACCGTGGTTTCTGCTTCTCCTTGGGTTGACATCTACAGGGTTTAAGGTTAAGAACAATCACCCTAGATTTAGTACACGAGGATTGCATTAAGAAAACGTGTTTATTTCTCAAAGGAATATACACTGATCCATTTTATCTCCTAGCTCTATCCAACTGATACTGTAACCAGCGGCAGTAAACTATGTTAACAAAGTGAAGTGGACCTGGGTCAAAACTAAAAAAGAGAAGTCGAGCTAAGTAGCTATTAGAATAACTGAACCCAACTATCTACACTGTTTGTCCTGAAGGGACTCGAGGGGTCACTGATTGATGGTCTCGAAGGCTTCTGGAAGAGTGTGGTGGTCCTTCATGACGAAGGCGGTAGACAGAGAGCTCCAACACTAGAAGTAATGAAACAAGCTGCTGTGAATGATCTCAATGTTTCTCACGCAAAGGAAAGAGAGTAAAGAGCCTTAGCACGACTGTGTCAAGGCAAGCTGCTGAGAATTAACTGGCGTTCTTGGGGTGCACGCGGCCATAAATAGGAAGGCCGGCATCGCCCTTCGGCTGTCGTGTATCTTTGTGGGTGAGCTCTTCCGTTTGCAGCGCTGAACGCATTCTCTTGGGGGAGGCTGGAAGTGGGGTAGTTATCCTTATAGGCGGGTTGCATCTGCCTCTAGTGTAGGGGCAGCGTTTGGCTTATGTTGCCGGCTTGTTGGACTGGTGAGAGGGGGGAGGGGTTAAAACTTTATGGCATCTAGCATAGTGTAGCAAACTACTCGACTGCAGTTTCCTTGGGTTGTCCCTGGCTAGGGAGTGTGTCTGTCGGCTCTGGAGGCAAGCAGTATCGGGTTCAAACCTTGCTTGGGTGACGTGACGTTGCAAGCAGATGAGGCGGAGTTTAAAATAAAAACTATGGCCAGTAGGCGTCATGCATAACAATTCCTGTGCAAGGTCCATAAAACCGTCAGTCAACAAACCAAAATGGTCCTAGGTCTTTTCCACACATCACGACACATTTCTCCGTTATGCTGCATTTCACAGAAACGTACACGAGTAAAAGCATTATCAGCTGTGTTTTGTTAAGGGCAAAAGTGACTTTTTAAATGTGTTGTCTCAGAAACAGCTTTGAATCGACGGATAGCTTTACAATTGCGATACTAAACTAAACCAACACGGTGTTTCGACATTGCATCTATAATTACTGCAAATTTATCCCACAGAGTCACTTCATCCCCTTTTTATGGTCAAGTCTACTTCATACGTCACTTCCATTATCTTCCTGGAAATGTCTTGACAATCCTTGGAAGCCATTGTGTACGGTCACGTTAACATATAAGAAACTATCCACTTACAACTACAGTGAATATACATTACTCACTTGCATTTATTCTGTAGTTGTGGAGTCGACGATGTGCTGCAACACCGCCACAGTCAGGGGGAGTACGAGAGAGCGGTCGAACTGGACAGTCCACTCATTCGCTGCTCATAGTACTTTGGGTGGTCCACATTTTAGAGTACTTGAATGACCAAATGTGGTTTGAGCAATCAAAGTGCATTTTATGAGCAAGTTTTACCGTTCCATTTTCAAATCTCGAACTTGCTTAATATTACCACCCATTCGTGTCCACATCACAAAATGGTATAGATTAGATGATAAAACTTGCTCAATGCATATCTCTGGCCTTCCTAGTCACTGGCACTGCAATGTGCCCGACTAAAATAACCCAGTTCAGATGGTGGGGCAACTAGAGGAATATTCATCAAGTAAGGCACAATTTGTAACAGTGACAGCTGCCTGTACAATTCTGCCATTTGCCTACCAGGCAACAAATCTGTGAAAACTACACATTCATACTTCATTGTGGTGAATAACAGAATTGTATCCTCCTTTCCCATCTTGCCTACCTACTATATCCATCCACATATACCAATCTACACCCTCACTCTCTTTCTGCCCACCAAAAGATACACACAGGGGGAAATAAACCAACAGAAAGAGCCAGAAGATGTTTAGCTGTGGCAGAGATTGCGCTCGAGTGGGGTGTTGCAGCTGCATCTGGTAACTCGCTTGAACTCCGGTCACTCTAACAGCACTGCAGAGCCTAATACCCAGCAGCCCACACAAGGTAACACTACAGGGGAACTGTGTTGCATGTAACTCTACAGACCCACCGCTGTTCCTTCCACCACATCTAGACCCTCCTTGGATAGAGAAATGGGGACAGGGGAAGTGCACAACCCACATTGCTCTCACATGAGAAGGGAGTGTAGGGATGTTGTGAGATTTTCATCAGGGACCTCATCTATCCACCTCCCACCTTTTATACAACTGCCACATACAACCCCATACACTGTACCACTCTTACTTACTCAATGCCTTATTCCAGACAGGGAGAAAATGCAAGAGCACAGTCAAAACCGACAAGCAAGCCAAAGACTGCAGCCTGCAGAAACTCAGGCTTAACCTGAGAGGTAAAGAAGTGTCACTGAACCTCTGCAACCCTCTTGGAGCCTCTTCTCTCTGACCGTATAGACTCTGGTGCAGAGAAACCTGAGGTTAGGACATGAGATTGCTGAGACTGCAACAACAGCCGGCCTCTAATCAATCCACACCCAGCAGCCTAACGGCAAAGTTGGATACCACAAAGTTAACTGGAGACATCTACTGTACAGACCACGATCCACCAAAACATTTCCCAGGGGTATTAACTTGTAACACACAAATTTTGCCTTCACAAGTTTTAGCAGACTACCTTGACTCTGACTGCTGGCAGATAGTTTACTGGAACCACACACCATTCTTCTACTGCCATGTCTAGAATGTCCTCTCACATACCTGGGGGCTGCAGTGGTGTACTGGTCAGACTACTCACCTCCCATCAAGAGGAACCAGGTTCGATTACCGGCTGGGGGGTCGATCTTGGATTTTCACATGTGAAATTCGTGCCTTACCATGCTGCTGGTCGGCGGGTTTTATTGGATATCTCCCATTTCCCCTGCTCTTGCATTCCAGTGCTGCTCCATAATCACCTAGCTTCCCCTTCATTGGTTCTCTAGACCCCACTGTTAAGAGCTGCCCAACTCACTCTCCTCTCAGATACCAGGAGTGTATTACAAAATAGTGGCATACCAAATATTTCTGCCTGATGCTCAATACATACAAGCCCCATAGCTCAACAAAACAGCCAGGTAGAATATGTAGTGGTTGAACCCCCATGATCCAGAAGTCCTTCCTGAACAACCAATTGTAGCCCATGGCACTCAACAGTCAATGATTGTTAATTGAACTACTGTAGCTGCTCCACGACTTCCAGACTAAGACTTAGTCTGGATGAAGGTTCAACTGTTTGATGATATTAGCCAAAAATAACTTTTACCTTTTCTGGGAATACCACATCTAGAAGTAAAATGTTGGACACTGAAAATACACCACACTGCAAATACTCAATTTTTCCCCAATATTATTCAAACAGGCAGCACCTGAACGAGTAGTTGTATAATGCACAAACATAGCACACTAACCTGGAGCAGAAGACTTGGCCACAGTTTCGACAGTGATGCCGCCGCTCGTACAGGCTGAACCGCACCCCACAAGCCACACATGAGTCTGCACCCTCATCCTTGAGCCAGTGGTCGGCGACTGCGCGGCCTGGCTGGTCTGACACACTCCATGAGAACACTCTGCCACGTGCATCTCCCACATACACTGTGCGGTGGTCTCTGAACACACACATCAGCGGAGTTCAAGACACTCAACCAACACTTAGCATCGAGAATTCATAAACATTGCATTTTCCCTAAAGTTGGTTATCAGTAGTTTTTCAAATCATCAGAAAAAATATCCATTTGAAAACAAAACTCATTACATTAATCAGTTTTTTTTTTAATCAACTCCACATGATTTAATATGCACTGTAAGAACTAAAAGTTAAAGTTTTAAGTTTCATAATTATACACAAATAGGCACTAACCCCATGTATTAAACCTGTGTACAGAACTTCAATTTAAGTTCAATATGAGTTTTACATGTTTTGCTGCAAAGTTGTTTTCTTCGCTTTGCAATGCACATATGAAAAATACTTCACAATTTTGACAATAAAATTCATTCTAAAAGGGCATGTTCCAAGAAAGGTACCACAAATACAACAAAATTAAATTTTTTCAAGGATAATCTGTTAATAATTCACATAGGCAACCTAGGCTCTGCCTGTGGTGGTTGTGACCCGTGGTAATGCGTTCTACAAGCCAGACAGACATCGGCCCCAAGATGACAAGAGGCAAAGGCCTTGGTGGTACAGTAGAACCAGCTTATAAGGTTCCCTTTTAAAGGGTTTTCCCGCCTTTAATGCAGGATTTTTCTAGCCCGGAATGTTTCTCCATAAGAACAAGAACAAACATTCTCGGGAATAATGTTTTCATTTTCCCCGGAATAATGCAAATTGTGAAGGAAGCACACTGGGAAAGGAAAACCACAATGGAAAAGGAGCTCAACTCTTACACTGCTTTTCAAACAAAGTTTGTAGTTTTTATCCCAAGCTCCACCCTGCTGAGATAATCTACCGGCTTGACATTGAACAGGGTCAGTCGGCCTGTGAAGGGGAGGAGTGAATGTTTTTACAGCCACTGGGGCAGGTAGGCATGACTGGAGCTGCGGCTGTGGTTGTGCCGCCCTGTGGTTGGGCGCCCCTCCCCCTCTGCAACAAGTCTGATGCTGGTGGAGGCCCGCCTACACACTTTTGTTAGGCTAACAAGACGTCATGCCTAACACACACCAGTGGAAGGCAATAGGAGGGTGACAGACCATAACATAACACAAATAGTGTGTGGATTTTCTGTCTCTAAAAATTAATGTTTCTGTGCCTTTCTAATTTTGGCATGTGTAACGATGTCATAAATTATCACGTGTGGGGAGGAGGGGGGGAGTTGGACTGCCATATGTACCACACCACAGCTGATAGCCTTTTTGGAAGAACTGCACACTTTTCTTGTAAGCAGTGAAAGTGGCTCAACTCTCTTGCTCTAAGGCCCTAATACCACCATCATCTAGCAAGTTTACTATCTAGCCTGACCTTAACAAGGGTCTTTGAAGGAGGGAAGGGAAGAGGCTAAATGTTGATAGCCACCCACTGAAATCACTGTGCAGTAGTGGTGTGAAATGTGNAATAGTTTTGGTAGTTTTTATAAAGTTTGTAGGTATCTAAATGTATAATGATTACTTTCTTACAGATTTTGATATTTCAGTTTACAAGATTAGGATATGTTTTATTCCATTGCTCAGTGTCTAGTAGGCATACATTTTTTTGGCAGTAACGGTACAAACGAGTTGAATATACTTGAAAACTGTAGCCTATTATATATATTTTTTAATCCTTCAGCTCCGATTGTTCTTCGAAATTCCTTCGCATAATGCAAGCTTCGCTTCGACTTCGCTTCACATTTAAAAAACGACCTTTGCACATGCCCAGTTAATATTTATGTAGTGAAAATTAATTCATCCTTGAAACAGTTTTAGTGAAAAATTAAAATGAGTGCCTCTAAGAAAAGACAAAAATTTTCATTAGCTGAAAAGTTAATCTTAATCAAGCACGTGGACGGTAATCCCGGTAGAACACGCNCAGGAGACAAACTGCCATGAACAATTGTGCTTGTTTTGCATGTACAGTAATCTTTTGCTCGTATACTAATTTTATGATTTCGCAGCCAGGAGATAAAATTTCCTAAAAGATTATGTATTTATAAGAAATATTTGTTTTGTTCATTATGTAAAGTTGTGTGTTTATTACGGTGCATAATATTATATCTTTTGGTGTCCAGATTCTTGAATTTTTGTGTTTCCCTCTTATAGGGTTTTCCTGCTTATAGTGTCACTTTCTTGCGGACCCCTGAAGAACCTTATAAGAGGGTTCCACTGTAGGATGCCGAGAGGATGCTAGCAGGGTCAGACTGTGGCAGCGAAGCAAGTCTCTGTCTTTATACAACCCGCTGTATATAATTCACAACCCTATAAAAACATATTCATTTTAAATTTGCTTTTGAGAGTAATATTAAATCATAAAGCATTCCTTCAGTTTTACTACTGCAAAAACCACATTAGCCTATTCTTTGCATTTATTTATTACTCACCGTTCAAACAAAATAAAACTGAATAATTGTATACATTCTTATGGGCCATTCCAGGTAGATGTCACTGCTGTGATGTCACAAAATTAGAGAGAGACAGAGTATGTTATATGGAACAATGACGGGAGCGAGAAATTATGGTGTTATTAGCGGGAAAATGTTATAAACAGGAATGTTATAAGCGGGTTTTTGCTCAGAGAATGTCCTTTTCCCTTGTAAAATGGTGTTAACATTGCAGTGACACATCTTGTTAGTGTTATGAAAAAACAAATGGAGCACACAAAACATTTTTGGTGCATTTGAGATTAAGGGTGCTTCAAACCAAGATGTATTTTACGTATCCACGACCAAGACGTATGGGGGTGATATGAGGATGTCATAGCACTCAGATCACACACCGCCACCTCTACACTGAACTGGTTTACTGTCTTCCCGGCAGCAACTTGTTTCTATGAAGACTTCACAGCAGTGACACTGTCATTTAACGCTCGACACGTTACGCCCAACGTGGAATGAAGGTAGTGCACTGACCTAGTACCGCTCTAGAGACTAGGGACATGGAGTCTCCTAAACGAGAATTTTAAGGTGGTCGCATGGGCAGACGCGTCCGACCCTGGGGGCGTTTGGCCCGCATAGCTGGACACTGAGGGTTGAGCTATCCCTTTTATGGCCCGTCCGGTGATTGGGCATTTAAGAAATAGCTATGGGCACACAGCTATGCACTGTCAGTGATGTTACGTTAAATTCAGAGGATAAATTAAAGAAGTAATAGAGAAATATGGGGAGGGGGGAAAGAGAGATACACACACACACACACACACGTGGTGAGCGAGGAGTGGCTGGAGCAAGCCGCAAGGAGAGGGGAACCTCCTCGCATGCATGACGAGCATGTGCGTCCGGTGCCTGCCGGCCAGAGCAAGGCAAGCAAGGAGGTGGGTCCACTCACTCAGGCTGGAGTGTGCGGCATCGTGCTGATTGCCGGCCTCTTAGGCAGTAAGGGGTTAACTCCCTTGCAAATAGGAACGGTGCAGAGGCAAAATGAGTGATGGCAGTCAGCGCTATGATACACCAGGGGGAGCACCAGAGGCTGTGGCTTGGATATGAATCCGACAGCGCTTGTGGCATGTCATGCTGTAACGGTTTGGCAAAATTGATACAGAAAAGGAAATAGAAAACAGAAGCTAGTCTTCGGACATGAAAAATTTCCTAATTCAGTCTTTATTAAGGAGCGGAGAGGAGGNGAAAGAGAAAGAAAGAGAGAGAGAGAGAGAAAAAAAAAAAAAAGAGAGCAGTTTTAAAATAAAACTTCTTTCGCCCAAACGTAGCACACTGTTAGCTGCCTACATGAGCAGCAGCTTTAAAAGTTTTGCTGGAAAGTTAGAAATTAATGGTGAATCACAGTGACTGCTACATAAAGTTCATAAAATTAAAACTGTGTTGATGCAACATACGAATGGGATGAAGGAAAATAAACTGTGATAGATGTGCATTTTATGGTCCCAAATATGCGGTAACACTAGTGAATTTCCGTCACACGCTTCCTTGTTGCAATCTTCCAAAAGTGATTCATTCCCACGCCAACCTTCTCTCCCCCACACCCATCCAGTGGTCAACAATGGCTGTCGAGCACTTTCCTCCCCCTCCTGCTGTGACCCACATTCCTGTCAGTGGGATATCTTTGTCCAACGAAACCACCTCAGTGTGAATGGCAACTCACTTATGTACAAAAAAGAAGAGGCCAGCATGGCAACTACCAATTCCTCTACAACACCCCTATTCAGCCACTCTTTCTCTTCTGACACACTCCACCGCATTAGTTATACAACACTGAAATTACCAAGTCACGTTATTGCACCCTGCATGCTGTAACCTGTGCCCTTTCACTAACTTCAGTTTTTAATTCAAGCACAATTTTTCTAGTCAGTGAAATTATCGATAGCAGCTGCCATACACTGTTAATTTTTACCAGTTTCCCAAATTATTTAAAAATTCGCTGAAAGAATTTGTGCACTGTACTTTCTGTTCTTTGCACTCACATTATATGAAATGTAAAATACAAGAGGAAAAACTGAAGCGCAACACGAAAATGATTTATTTGATAGTAAATTCAATAGCTGTCTTTCTTTCTTTCTTTCCTCCCAGATACATAAAGGTCGTGCTTAAAAAGAAAAGGGATGAATGAGGCAGAAAAAACAGAAGGATGTTGAGAGTTCTTTACCTGTGAACTTGGGGAATGACAGCTCGGTTACCTGTCGGCTACTGACAGAGGTCAGTAGGCAAGGCAGCGCGTGCAGCAGAATGGCTCGCCACCTGATGCGCGTACGTAATGCAGCCATTTGTGTTGCTCTTTTGTTACACAAGAATTTAATTACTACAGTATTATATCATTTGAATTCTACATATACTTTGGGAAAATTTTACTTTGAATTACTTATTATACAGAATTTCAAATTAACCAAACTCCAAAGCATGTAAAATCCTATTCTTATGTTCAGGGGCTACCAACAACTTTGATTTACATGGAATTTAGAATTGAATGCCACCTAATGAGGTTTTACTGTATTAGAGTGCATTATATCAATGCACTATTGTTTATATTGATGGCTGCATTCTACCCGCACAAAAAAAAAACCTGATAACTGAAATTAGCATATTACTGACTTAGCAAAACTGAACTTTTCATTACTTCTATAGTTTTCTGCATTATGTCATTTACTATTTTATTTGCTGTGCTTAGAATGGTCAGCACTATTGCCTACGCAGTTTTTTATGGCGTAATTTGCATGGCCAAAGCAAATATGTACAACAGGGCAAGCGACTTGGCATCATAGACAGTTGAGAAATAATAGTAATATAAAATACCTGATCTTGCATGTCTGGTTTCCCCAACCTCTGTCGGCACATATAGTAGACAGTATCCAGTTTTCTATTCCCAGCTATGTTTCTGTGAATAATAATCTCTACTATTTGCCACCAATATTTAAATGATATATAAGTACTACCCTACTTTGAATTAGTAGACTTAGGTAACGGGATGTTATGTGTATATACGCTTTACATATATTTCTCTAAACACCTTCCCACCCTCCTCCTTTTTCCAATACTCAGTTTCTAATTACTGCCACTATAAAAAAAAATTTAAACAGAACGAATCCTCAAGATTGAGCAAAAGCGTGCACTGCTAGTCAGGAGAGATGCTACACCACACTACCACAACAGCATGCAAAAAGGACTCCTGTACTCTCGAATTCACGTAATCCCGGCACCCTGTTTTCCAGGATATTATTTTTAATCGGCTAAGAGAGGAGAGGGAGGTTTGTTGGCGATACATGAGTGAATGTGCTGTGTTCGGTAACTGTATATAGTAAATATTGTGTATTAGAAGTCTCTCATAACCTAAAAGCACTGTGACTCTACTTGCACGTTCAGTTAACTCATTGTCTGCTGTACAAAAAATTGACCCAAGTGACGAGTCAATCTTTGTTGACTCGACTCAACTCAATTTTTCGACACTCGGCCCATCCTACAGCATAAGGTATATGTAGAGCCATGTTTCCAACATTATCCTCATATCTCTGTAGCTGGTGACCATACCTGGAAATGGCTAGTGCTGTGATGGAGGCTGGTTCTGCGTTATCCTTGCGGTCATACGCAGTGTGCATTGTGAGCTTGCTACGAAACACCAACTGGCGCTGCCACTTGAACCCTGTGTAAAGTTAAGAAAAGCATATGCAATCTGTAGTCCTTTGACAGATAAAGAATATAATATTTTATTTGAACAAGCTCATGCACAAGTGCACTGCATGATGATAAAAAAACACTTTAGGAATTAAAGTTTTTATAATAAAGGGGGTAAAACTCATCAGTGGTGGTAACACCACCGTGCTGATAAGAAAACACAAAACTCCTGGAAATATTCAAAAGGCAACGCACCTTCACGAAGTGTGTTCTGTGGGTTTCCCCTGCGCCGTCGAACCTCGTCCTTGCAGCGCACTGCATCTGCAATGTCTGCCTCGCCCACCACCACAAACGAGTCGGTGAGACTTGTGTCCGACTTGCTGGCGCGCAGCCCGTCGAGCACAACACCTGCCGGCAGGCTTGTCTTGACACCAGGCTCCGCACCCTCTCCTGACCCACCCTCGCTCTCTGCACGACTGCATCCGCACTCTGACTTGCGGAACTGGGGGTAGGCGCGTGATGCTTTGCGACGCAGGACCACTGGCGGTGAGCAGGCTACCTGCTCCTTGTTCTCCACCTGCCAATGCACAATGTGACTGATCCATTTACAATTACCCTTGTTTCGCACTCATGTGGTACTAATAACCCAATTATGCGTTTAATGTAGTCACTGTAAAAATGTATATGATCAGTAACAAATAATATTGAATATACTTGCTACAGATAGTTGATAAATTCTTCCATGAAAAGATGGTTGTTAACTTATCACCACAAACTTATTATTTATTAGTATTACATAATTAATTTATTTGAATTATGATAATCCATATAACATAAAATTAAACACATGTGTAAATACAGCATATCTATAAATATATAAAATGAGCCAATCAACTATCGTTAGCTAGGACTTGTATACTTCCTACAGCTGATGCCGCAATCAGATGTTTAAAACTATCAGCGTCAAGCTTCCCCTTAGGAAAGAGGAATCTCACACTATTTGCTATGTCAAACTGAGCGTGCTGGTTGAAAGGATAATCTGGTAGGGGCCCTTACTGTTACAAAATTGGGAGCATCTGAATGAATGGTGTGGTTGTTGAGTGTTGAGGAGTGAGGCCACTGGCTTACGTTTCTGTGGCGTGCGAGGTAGTGGTAAAAGACACTGTGGTATGGTGTACCAGGCCTCTCGAGTGTTAGCTGCTGACAGAATGCTGTTCCACAATAATGTGCAGTTGCACGTAGTACGTCTCTTACTCTCTTTCTGTGATGTTAAGCTGTGTTTATGTAAAAATTGCAGATAATTTTCCATCGATTTGACAAATATAGAGCGTTTCCTTATTTTTCAGTATAAATAAGAGCTGTGCTGATTCACAAAATTATGAAGATGGGCTGAATCACCAAAGTACACATTATGTAATGATGATTCATCAATGTGCTGCTAATGTATGAAAATGCTGTTTGCTTATATTTAAGTTGAATTTTGGTTACTATAATACTTATACAATAGTATTGGTAAAGTGCAGCACAATTTTTGAGCATTGCAAATGTATAGTTTTTCGTGTATTTTATTCAAATCATACCTATAGATAGAGTACACAGTAATAACGTATGCTGTAATTAGGGATAATTTTGTTTTATTTGTTCATCCAGTGCCTGGTGTTTATTATTGTCTTGTTAGACGTATCGAGCTAGCTTGAATACCTTATTTTTGCTATAAAAAAGAGGACATTTTGGGTTTATTCCTTGAACTTCATAAATCATGCGTGTAATTTCCATGCATGGGCTTATATTTAAAAAATTATGGCTTAAGAATTATCTAGTAATAGCTGATAATGCAAACGGAACCAAATATTTTATATTTCCGAATCACAATTCACATGATAGTTTTGAATTCTAGCCAAAGAATAACTCCTAGCCTCTCGTGATAAAAGTGTCCTCTTTACATTTTAGTAATAATGAATCGCAACATCACATAAAAAAAACCAGTATTTCAGCTTATATGTTATACAAGGAGGATATTTTCTAGCAGAGACTCTTCTCATTGTTAATTTAATTCACAAATATAATCATAAACATCATCACAAATTTGCCCCATTAATATGTTCGTGCCACTTTCCACCAACACCACATACTTTAATGTTCTGGCTGGGTGATCACTTCCACAGAAGATTTCAAATAAAGCTACTCCTTGTAACTCTTCAGGATAAGTCCACAATGCACTCAGAGGCGTAACTAGAAATTTGCCGCCGCCGATCTCTCATACGCCCCCAGAAGGCCTGTCACAAGACCAGGAACCGATATTCCCATAACTCGTTAAGTATGCTTGCAAATGTAGTTGTAGTCCGACAGACAGACTTGGGTCAAATCATTGAGCTGTCATGTTTTTGTTTGAGCTGGACTATGGGGCCATATTTATACCTGTTGACCACTGTTGCTATCTTAGTAAATTTACATGTAGATGTATCGGCGAGGGAGTGGAGCTTCCCACCAGTCTCCTGACTGGCGTGTTGTAGTATCGTAGAAACTTGCATGACTTTGGCAATCTTTTGTAAGGGTCCCATCCAGCATTTTTTAATTAACTTATATTTACATGTTACCGATATATAATATTATTTTCTAGACAAGCACTACAATCCACATATTAACATTAGAAATACGCAACCCTAAATATAATTTATATGCCAAATACTTATAACTCATTTCTGCATTAGTGTGTGTGTGTGTGTGTGTGTGTGTGTGTGTGTGTGTGTATATATATATATATATATATATATATATATATATGCACATAGTTCCTTGAAATTTATGTTCGGCAAAGTTATCTATCACTTCTCCGAAGTCTAACTTCCCAGCTACGGACGGCTTCATAGAAATAAGTGCTAATCCTGTCACTGTTTGTTGACCCATAGTGCTTCTTAGACACAAGCTTTTCACAGTTAATTGAGCACTTTTGAAGGACCTGCTTAAGGTCTATGTTTGTGCTAATTTTGTGTTCTTCTGCTGTATGTAAAACTTACTTTCTCTTGGGCCTCAAGGTTTTATTCGTGAATAAGTCAAGTGAAGTGAAATTGTTAGGAGTCAATTTTGAGATTGGAAAATGAACACTCTTCACTCACATATTTAGATTTTGCAGACTTAGGGTCTGGCACACCAAATTTGGGTTTCCTTTCACTCAAACCATTCAAACGAGATTATTGTTGCCTTTTTATCAAATCCAGTATGTAAAAAAAAACACATTTATCCAACAGAAACTTTTGGGATCACTTAACCATTTTCCTTGAAAGAGTTTGTCGTACTGACGCTGCACTTTTCTATGTGAGTACGAAGAAGTTAATGCTGAATGTACCAGTATATTTCATATTATGTTTGCAAGTATGTTTGCACGGTGCAAGCACGAATTAATAGGCAGGTGGACAGGTGGAGTCAATGAGTTACAAACGTAGAGTGAATATAGTTACAAGTTTTTGACATTCTTTATAAAACTGCTTGCTGGCCTAGCCCACAGTCACATCAGACTACATAAGCAGAGACATTGCGGCACAGGAAAGCAAAGATTTAACATAATCTCGCCAGTTACCATGCCACACCACTAATATGAATATATAGTAGACATATTATTTATTACCATATATAAGTCAAAAGACTTAATGGTAAAAATTTGGCGTTGCAATGATATAATTGTAGAAATGAATACCTGTGTGTCTAATCTTACTAATGGTAATAGTGTTTTCTTTAAGAAAAGTAAAAATGTACTAGGACCTGGTAGGCCCCTTCATGTTGTGGGCACCTGGTCATTTGCTAGTCCAACCACCCTTTAGTTACCCCTCTAAAAGCACATGACCAAATAATGTCTATTATGAATGAGCACATTTAAGCAGTTTAGGTTCTTTTTTTACATGCCACAATTCGTCATTTACAGCATAATTTTTTGATTGAAAACTCACCCTGTGCTCTAGAGTCGATATGGGTGAAGCGAGGTGAGTATGGAGCAGCGCCGGAATGCAAGGGCGGGGAAACGAGAGATCCCAGAGAAAACCCACTGACCAATGATATCGTCTGACATTATTCCCACATGTGAAAATCCGGGAGCGACCCCGCCGGTAATCAAACTTGGTTCGCTTTGGTAGGAGGCGAGTAGTCTAACCACCACACCACCGTGGCCCCCCTAAGGAGGAAGTTGGGGGAGGGGGGTGTCCAAACTCTGTTGTTTGCCCCAGGCACTGATGAGGAACATCTGGGCGGCCCTGTGAGGCCTACTGCATTGTAGTAGAATATAGAAATGCTCCTGAACTCATAAAACCAATACCAAATTAAATGGATGTTGTAAATTGTAATAAAACATCCAATAAGTAATGAAATTATGAATACACTGAATGTTCACTAGGGATTTGATTGTAGTGTGACATACAAAACAATTTGAATTATTGTTTTATTAAAAATCAAACTAAAAAAAGTATTTGGTGCATTATTATGTACCTTATGTTTATAAGTGTGTGAATAGTGGATTTCGATTTTCAAATATTTCTTAATCGGACTGTAAAATTATTGAATAACGTGCAAATAGTTTCAAAGTTGAATCGCTACCAGTAAACATTTAATTTCAGTTATATATAATAGAAATAACTATAATTTCACTGATCACATAACAATCTGTTCCCAGACAAATAATAATTGCATTTTCAAGTGCAGTATATAATTTTCACAAAATTATTTTATGTTTACTGAATTAAAAATATACGCTTCAAAATGCATCAATTAATTAATATTACACACGCACGCAAGCACACACACGCACACACACACTCTCTCTCTCACTCTTTCCCTTGTTATCTCTAGCTCTCTAGCTCGCTCTCTTGCACTCTCTCCCTCTCATTCTCACATATATACGTGTGTGTGTGTGTGCATGTGTCACAATGTATGTCTCATATTTTCATACCTCCTGTAATCATCATAATTATAATGATGATTACATGGAATATGAAAATATGAGACATACATTGCAACCAAACTATGATAACGCGCGTGCATTATCGCTGCAGGGAAGAATAGAGATACATTTTGGTCATCAGAAAATAGCTCAAACTTCTTTGCAATAAAAATAAACACTTTGTTGGGAAAGGAAACTATTTCTTTGGTGTTGCAGTTTTATTTTCAGCAATCATCCAGTTTTATTTCCAATTATCATCATTGTTTACAACATTTACGAAGGCAAGATATTTAATAGTCATATTTTCGCAGTTGAATGACAGTATATTCTACAAAATGACAATTTGGTGCTTGCAGTTGCAGTGCTATTTGCTAACTGGAAACCGTTTGTAGATGTATGCAATTTCTTGCAACCATATTGCTGAGTCAGTAAAAGAAATTGTATACTGTAAGTAGAAGAAATGTTTTGCAAGTTGTAACTGTGTAAAGTTTAAACCGGCTTGTAACTTGCGACCAATTTAACTGATACGGCTCTATACTATTACTGTTAGTTCGCATTCCACTACATCTATAACCTAAAGCACGACACCATGGTAATATTGTTTGTGTCCACCAGTGTCCACCGTGTGAATGTATCATGCCCTCAACAATTGTAACTCAGTTGTTTACTTTTGAATGTGTTTGCAGAAATAAAATGGCTATAATTTCCCCGGAAATACCAAAAAATTATACATGTTCATCACACACGGCCATGTGGTATATGGATAAAAGCAATACAAGTACGTTTTGGTTTGGTAACATAACCTTTTCACGTCTCGCAAATATTCAAATTTTCGAATATTCACACCCCCCTACGTATGTTTAAATAAAATACTTTATACAGTAATGATAAGTCATATAGCTGTAACTTGCATTTACACCTGGGTTAAAATTTCTGTGGGTGTTTTCACTACAAAGAACTTCACAACAACAAACAAGCCACATTTCTGGTCAAAATTGTTATGGTGAAGTTTTACTGTACTACTAAAGAATTGCAAAGAAACTACATTTGAAAAATGCTAAGAAACTGCTCTGAGGGTGAAGCTGTTTTGCTTAAACAGCTTGAACCCTGGAGCGAACAAGGTGGAGGGTGGTTGCTGGACAGCAAGGGCAGCGGCTTCCATACACAAGGAAGATGCATACTGCTAGGGGTGGCAGGAGGTGCGAGTCAGCTAGCTGGCTGTCTGATGGGACGTTAGAACTCTGGGTTGCATCACCACTTGCTTAGGAGCCCCACGAAAAAAGGTGGCAGGCACTTAAACACTCATTGTGATTGAGTAGGCAGGGAGGGTTGTAGAGGAGGAGGGGGGTGGTGGTGGTGGTGATGATGATGTGTTTAAACAGAGTTTTAAGTACCATACGTGAAAGCCACTCACTGCTGGTACATCCTCGTCACTGCACGCTTCCTTCTCCTCCACCAGCGCAGTCTCTGCCTCCTTCTCACCTTCCTTCTCATCCTCCGACAGACTGCTCTCCGAGCCACTCTTCGCCAGGCCTCCTGTACACAGAGCCTTTCTCACACTCACTCTGCACCTCAACTACACATTAGAAATGCAAGGCATTTCCAAGCAACACAAAAATATAAATTGGTTTTGACATCCTGAATTACAAGTAACTAACAAAGTATTGTATAATATGTGCTTATTTGTAAGTACATGTAAATTACTGAGAAGCAAAATATTTGTGAATGCGGTAAAACCTTTCTAAAACAACCCCTTATGGTTTCCAGAAATTAGGTAATTATGGAAAGAAAGTTACTATAAATATTTTGGAAAATTTGGATCAATTTGCACCCACCCCCAAAATCCATATGTCCTAATTTGCAACTTTTTGTACTATGTCCATGTCCAATATTCTCTCACATGAAAATAACATGTTTTTAAAATTAAACAAAAATTTAATAGGTTGATGTCTTCTGAAAATTATTATACCAGAGAGGCATGTACTTAGCCACCCATTGTCTCCCAAAATCTAGCAGTGCGAGGATTTAACCAAGCATTGTAATTCCATGTTCAATTATCTCTGGCATAAAGTCAATATGATTTCTGCTTAGAATGTTAATTTAATTCTATAGTCAGACGTTTCCCAAATAAAATTATACCACAGAAGAGTATCTGCAACCTCCTAGGACGTCAACCAATTACAAAAACAGTGACATTGAACATGGTCTACTTTTTTCAGAGCTCAAATTCATTGTTTGGCAGTCTCTTGTGGACAAATCTGAAAATACATATTTTGATAAAACATTAATTTATATTAATAAACAGATGTCTAAATAAAATGATAATATAGAAGGGTGTCTGCAATCTCCTTTGTCACCAAACAATTACAAAACCATTAAAATTGAACTCAACCAATTTTTTTCAGAGTGCAAATTAAATGTAAAAAAATTTGAGAATATTTTAACAAAATATTAATTTATATTAATAAATATAAAACTTTGGAATACAATGATACCACAGAAGAGTATCAGTAAGCTCCCTTATCACCCTACAATTACAAAAGCAGTCACATTGAACACTGTATACTTTTTCTGAGCACAAATTCATTGTTTGGTGCCTCTTGCAGGAAAATCTAAGCATATTTCAGAGAAATATTAATTGATATTGATAAACATACATTTTCCAAATAAAATGATACCACCGGGAGTATCTGCAAACTCCCCTCCCTTGTTACCAAAAAAATTACAAAAAATGTAACATTGGATGTTGTGCACTTTTATGCATCATATTTGCAAACGAAACTAAGCTTTGTTGTTTATACAGTACATAAACTTTAACATTTGATGCAAAACTTAAATTACAAACCTCGATTCAGAGATACATGAAGACAGACCGCTCTGATGAACCCAGTAAAAGAAAGAATGATAAAGATGAGGAGGGGGGAGAAGGATGGAAGTGAGGAAGCAAGAATGTATCTGTCTTCTATCACGTGTGATGGATGTCTTCCATCACGTGTGATGGACTGGCATAGAAGGGGATAACACAAGCGAAGGAGGACTTCCCATGGTTGCCATGCTACCTGTGATAAAAGCCACTGTGTTTAGAGTTGTATTTGCGAGTCTGTTTGTAAGCTTCCATGTGGCTGAAGGCATGTCCAAAAAAACAGTAATTAATATCTGTTTGCGACGTGGGTCCCTTTAAACTCATTTAAATTTTGTGCCACATCTTGGCCACACTGTCGATGATGGTGCCATTGGCAATGCAGTGGCGAAGCCTGAATGTACAAGACCAGTTCAGTTTTGTAAGTCGTAAATTGCAATTTTTTCACTAAAATACAATGCCTATTGTTCTCAAGCCCAGACATTTTGGACCTCCAGACTGGATATGCACTGGTGCGTTTGATCAATGTTGTTCGTTGTGGACTTGTGCATCACTTGTAATTTTGCTTTACTCAACAAGCAAATTCGTAACGAAAAGTGTTGTTACTGGTTGCAAACTTATTTAACTCACTACTTAGGTAGTTTAGCAAAGACAAACAATGAATGTTACCACTGTGTTTGACTTAGGGAAAGCGTGCTTGTGTGTGCATTAAGGTCATTTACTTTGTTCATTGCGTGCATTACTTTGGCGTTCTTAGCTCCTCTGTCATGGATTTGGTTATGTTTTTTATTTCTTTGTTAGTATTTCTCTCGTAAATTGAATGGTACCATTTTAATCAGGTAATTTCACAGAATTTTTATAGTTAAGAAGGTTTATGCAACAATCACGTGTTTTGGTTAAGTTATGTCTGTGTTCCTGCTGGGTTTTCTCCATCTCCCCTTCCACTGCACTAAATACATGAAATTTGCAACTCTTGTATTGTGATTATTTGTTTATGAAAACAATATTGTGCATCTTGGCAAGTTGAATTATGGGTGATGCTCAAGCAGCACTAATGCCACTATGATTAGCCGAAAGATGCCTCAAGGATGTGCTTGGCCTCACCAAGTGTATGGGTACAGACTGCTCTAAGAAGAATTTATTCCATGCAAACATGTGAGATTTGCCAGGAATAAAACGTAATTTTGAATCAGATTACATTAATGTAGAAATGGCAGCTGATCATCTAACAAGCTACGATAAAGATGCAGACGCAGCCAGCATGCTAAACTATGAAGATCAGTAATACAATATTAACGCGATGGTTGAATCTCATAAGGATAAGCCTGAGGCTGCACAAGCAAGCAGCATCTACCAGCACACAGAAGGTCAATGTATCACTTCCTAAGATCTCCTTGCCACTGTTCACAGGGAGTGAGAAAGACTGGATGAACTTCTCGAACTTGATCAGCCCACTAGTAGCTGATCACTCCGACCTGCCCGAAGAAATAAGAAATGCAGCGACCTCCCACACCGGCGTAGAAATAATCTCATAATTTCAAGTTTGCAGATGTGGGGGTTATCGTCACGCCCGACGTGGCCTAGGCGAGCATTGTATGACTGAACTGAAGTGCGACTGCCTTCCAACTGCCTTCGCCGCCGACTGACCTGAAGTGACTTCAAGGGCGACAGGCACACGAGTATTTGTACTGCCTGTCACCCCCCTCTCCTGAGATAAGGGCCTGGCCACGAACGCTCTCCACACGTTATCGAAACTGCGTTGTACAAAACTAAGACTGTGCTGTCAACATACAGATAAACAAATTCTAGTACAAAATTTTTTGATGCAGTTTGAAAGTTTCTAAATAATGCAGACGCTTAACAAAAACTGAAAACTACGACTTTCGAAATGAAACGACAACCGGACTACTGATGAACGTAAAACAGCAAACATATGCCCAATAAACGAACTATCACGGTAAAACGAACCACCACGGCTTTAATTTCAAATCCCGATAAAAATATTACGAAGCTTGGAAAAACTAACAAAATTGAAACATGTGTCCTGGTCCCGAAAATTAAGAATACTGCGTCATTACAACATATATGTAAGATATGATGTAGCCGTATTGCGATTGGCACAATGGTTAAAGGCGTCGTTTATATATGCAGGTTTTAAGGCTTTTAGCCATTTTTTTTCTGTCAGGCAAGCGATGACCTAGTGGGTCGTCAGTCTGAGAGATATTTTATTTTGCTGATTAATTGGCTGAGTCCCATACAGAAATGCAGACTGCTGATAGGGCGAAGATGCGCGGCCTCCGAAGAGGAATAATTGAAGTCTGCGCGCGCTAACTACGCGGATTATATTTAAAGCCAAGTTTCAGCTACCGCGATTGCGTGTGTTGCGGCAAAGAGACTAGTGACGTACCTAAGGCTAGATAGCCTTGTGAGGGAAGACTAAGACCCACGACCAGCGGAACCAGCTACAGAAGATACCAAGAGATGTTACAGCGATCAAGATTTATTTTAAGCTAGGTATGCTAAATTTTCGAAACATAGACTATGCCTGTAAAATAATTATTATATTTGAGAAACTAATCTGGTTTACATTATGCCATCTTGGATCATCATTTATGTTAAAGTTGCTCTACCTACATGCCTACGGAGCCCTGAACTGAGTTCTCATGTTCTCCCAACTGAGTTAGTGTGAGAAATTGATTAATTAATTTAATTTTCATATTTTGAAATAATTTAAAGAAACTGAATTATAAAATAATTTAAAGAAATTGAATTTTGGAATAATTTAAAGAAACTAAATTTTGAAATAATTTAAAGAAACTAAATTTTGAAATAATTTAGAGAAACTGAAGAGACTTAATTATAATTTAAATTTCAAATAAGAGATACGTACAAGACGACTACACCCATATTTACGACCACACAAAGCAAAGTAAATTTTGAAACCAATAATGAGTTGCTACAGTATTTGCACAGATATTCATTTAAGTCATGATGTTTCAACCAAAATATTTATTTTTCAATTGAATCAAATTTACTTCTACTCAAGTCTCTGTGTGTAATCATTTGGTCAGTAGTCAGTGGTAGTTTTTGGTCTTTATTTTTTTTCCTAGTGTCTCTTGTGTGTTGTTCGTAGACTGTGGCAATTGTTCCTGAACTACAAACATATTTGGTGAGATACATTTCTGTGGTAAGATTTAATTTATTGGTTCTGCTGTGTCACGTTGTTTCCTGTCAACTACACTATACATATTACACCCATAAAAGTTATCTATTTTTTCTATCGGCATCACGTGGCTGACATTACCATTCCTATAATAGTGATTCACTTGTTGGGGAGAGGGGAAAAGTAGTGCTGTGAATCACTTACCCAGGCAATTCTAATTGGTACAAACTAGTCCCAAACTTTTTTCTTGGTAAACTGTAACTATAAGAGGGGGAAAAAGTTATAAGGGACGGACATTATACCCATCTACATAGGTACATGTACACATTTACATTTATGGTACAAACTCGATTTTAGCTCAAAAATTTTATACTGAACTTTACTTGACTTGAGTTTCATACAGCTTTACTCGATTCGACACTGTAAAAATCAAACTCGCCCATCAATAGATTTTAGCGATCTTGTTTCCACCAGGCAGGTCGGTTTCGGCCTGGTAAGCATTTTATTTGATTTTATTAATTTTAACACGAGTAAGTGAAACTAATACAGACCGCCAGATGGGGGCAAAGACGTGCATCAATTTGATATAAGAATTAAGTCTGTACTCACTTCCTATGTGTTTATTTAAATTCAAGTTGGAACTACTGCAGTGTTAATTTGGTAGTAAATGAACCATTATATGGAGGTAAGATTACTGCAGACATTGCCAGCATTAAGGAGGGTGGCCCTTTTTCGGGCCATCGTAGTGGCTCTCGTTGGCGTGATGTACTCAGCTGGCTTCTTCCTGCGGCTTTGACTGACTCTCTCTGAAGTCCGGGACTGGTTAACTGGGACTTTTGCTTCCTCGGCAACCTTGGCTGGCGTTACTCGTAGAAGAGCACATCTCCTCGGCTGTGTAGACGTCCGCAACGGTCCGGCTCGCGTTTCTGACTTCCCCACCTCGGAAACTGCCACTACGTTTTTGGAAATGAACTCATAAGTTCTCGGCACTTTTACTGGGTTTGTCTCGGGAATTTACACATGAAGTTTCGGCTGTTCCTGGGTACTCTCCCCGGTGACGACACAATTGACTTACTGACTGACTGACTGCTTGCCTCGTCGCCATACGGCGCCCCACTACGCCTTCTCGGGGAATGGCGCCTCTCGGAATGGGGCTGCCACTCGTTTCCGGGAATTTACTCATATTCTCGGCACTGTTCTCGTCACACGACTGATTACTCCGTGTCTGCTTCGCCTCCCGTTTCGGTGGAACACCTAACTCATCTCGCGGCTGTACCCCCGAACAACTCCCGTCTCGGCTGGCGATAATTGACTCTGCCGGGATCCGAACCCGGCCTTGGTGATACGACTGCCTCTCGCACTAACTGCTTTTTCCGCCTCGCATCGCAGCTGAACAACAACTCGTGAACAACTGACCACAACTGACCCTCTTCATTGGCTGCTCCTCAATTTAACCCGTCTCCAGCTATATTCAAGTTAGCTGTCGGCAGTTTCTCGAGAGAGAAAACGGGAAATCCCCTGTGTACCTCGCACGTTTTTTGGTGTGCGATTTCGTGTTTCGTCAGCTGCTCATGTGGTCCAACTGGGGTGGAGGGAGGGTGTGGTAGGATGTTTTCCGAGATTCCTGGGAGCTGTGTCGGCACTAATTCTCGGCGGGGGTTCCCCTGATTCCTTAGTTGAGGGCTTGCATCAGCTAATTCTAGGAACTTACCCTGTTCCTCTCAACTTCGGTTCTTCCCCCCAGGGTGTGAATACAGCGCAATGCGTATCCCATTTACCCGTCACATGTCAGTGTTACATGGTTACATACATAAATTGATGGTTATATTCCCACATTTAAAAAAAAATAAGTGTATGGTACACTAAAGCATATCAGTTTACATGACCTGGCATAGTATTACTTGAGTGCCACATTTGGTAGGAATCTGTTGATTGTTCCACGAGATAAAACATAACATCTTTGTTCTTCATGTGGTGCTGGTGCTATCTCATGAAATGGCCTATAAAAGAGGCTCTGTGTTGACATATTTGATGGTTGTAATAAATACTTCCAGTAAATAAAGTTTGATCAAAATTGGTCAAACGAGACAGTAGCTATAGCTAGGGCCCCTCTTTTAGGGGAAATGAAATAAGCTGATTACATCATTAAAATTTCACCATTTCGTCATAAAATCATTTTCATTTCATCAAATAAATTTTATAGCAAAAAAATGCCTGCAATATTATTAGAACATGAATCTATTGTTTTTGTAATGATTTCACTCAAACTAAATGGAATTTGTTTTGTGTTATTCATTATTTAATCAGTACATATTTAAGTGCAAAACACTAAAAAATAACAATAAGGATGAAAAGTCAACCTCACGAGAGTGATAAATCTGGTACTTTATTGAGACATTTAAAACTGCCCAAGAACATTCACTGACATTTGAGTTTTACAAGATTTTTACATTACCCACATACAGATTTTGTTAATTTGTAGATAACAATATTTTAATTAAATCCAGATCAGTTCAATATCACTCCAACACAAATCCACAACTTTACTACAAAATGCTAGTAAATATTTTATTACTGATAAAATAAAAATACTCCTTACATTGTAAAAATTTCTTTAGAATGAAGTGGCAGAAACCTGTTTGTTTTTGTTTTCTTGGCCATACAAAATTTACACAAATTTGCTTCCAATGCAGTTTTTTTTATGTCCTCCAATATCATCAAATCACTGTGCAAACAGCAAGGCAGTGTTTAAGCATGTGTCTTTTCCTGCCCACTGAATGTTTACAAAAAAAAACCTTTACTCTCAGGTCATGCTCGAATTGACCATTTGGTATTTTAGTGTTTATAGTAGTATTGAATTTGGACATCGTCGATAGTCCCTTGTTCAGAAATGGTTGCGATTTGGTAATTTGGTATTTTCGTACGTTTAGTTAGAGCCTAAAAACTAAATACTAAACTACCAAATACGTCATCTCATCATTTTAGTTGACTAATTCAGGTCATGTGACCTTTTAATAAACTAAAAGTGCCAATTCGAACACAGCCTCAAACTCCCAGGCACCATCTAAAACAGAAACAATTTTTAGCATTCTTAACTAGTTTTGCAATGTAAGCAGCAGACTACAATCACCACCCTCGCTCAATAGTTGCAAATGCCATATTTGCTAGTTGTCAAGAACCTATCCACAAAGCACAGTTACATTACACAAAAATAAAATATTCATCTGTGTTACATATACGTAATATTTACTTTCATATCACCAACATCTATGGTTAGAGATGTTCATTTATAAATAAAATAGATGCAGGTAGAGGGGTGGGGGAGGTTTGTGTGTGTGTGAGAGAGAGAGAGAGAGAGAGAGAGAGAGAGAAAGAGAGAGAGAGAGAGAGAGAGGTTGCTAGGATGCCCCGCAGGTTGCTAGGTAACTGCTTCCTCTCTCGTCACGCATGTAAGGGGAGGGAGCAAACCAGACTTGCACAGTGCCGCAGAGCAGTGAAGTATTTTACATCCAATTACTAGATGTTTGCTTAAACAACCAACTTAAAAACTATTGTTGCGGAAAATATTAGGCGACGACCAAAATATATTTTGATTGACGCAATATCCGATAAACGATACAAGCGGGTAGTTTTAGCATTATTTATATAGGAGTTTTGCCGGGACCACAGAAAATTAACAGTGGATACGGTTTATTGGTACGACGAGAGTCTACTGCATTTAAAAAATATAACTGGTAATTTTGTCACTAAAGCCATATAAGAAATGCCTAACTAACATTTTAGCACAATTTTTGCATATAGGGGTTGGGGAGTGGGCCCAAATGGCACAAATCAAAGACAGACCCTTCTGAAGTTATGACTATTTTCTCGGGAACCATGAAAGTTCGTAATTTTGAGATTTGACTTAACGCAAAAAACTTATATCTTCATGTTGCATTATCTTTCCAAATATGAGACCAATAGCATTATCACCTTCTAAATTCAATGCTTCTCAGGATTTTCCCCAAAAATCTAGGTGCAACTTAGAATTGATGGCAACTTGGAACCAAATAAATAAGGTAAATTATTTTTTACATAGGAGTACACACTTTCTGCAGATGTGTTCACTAAAAGAACTGTATAGTTTGACACAACATGACTGCCAAGATAGGCACACGGTTAGGAATGCTGAGGCTAGTTGGACGTGCTAACTTCCCGTGCTGCCACAACACTGTGACCCTTCCCAGCTACTGAATCGATAGAAAAGCTATTGTCGGAAAGAAGAGAACTTATTTATAAATGATTTTACTCCTTTATATGCACTCATTGTACTAAGAGAAGGGCCTTAAAATAGCACACACATTTTTTTTTTTTTCAGTTTAGTCATCATAAAAAAGAGGGGGGTGGAGGGGGCGCTTACATTTGAGTAAATACGGTACACAATAAAGTTAAACACCCCTTCTTTCTGAACATGCAACAGAGTGAAAAGTATTATTGTCTTACCAGTGCTGCTGATACACGAAACATCTGTGGGCAAGCTCATCTGCTTCACTAGATCCCTGATCCCAGCATCATTATCATTCCCTGCTTGTTTGGAATCCTTTCCTTTCTCCTCGCCCAGCAGTGTGTCCTCTTTCGGGACCTGAACGTAATCGACTGACCACATCTGAAAAGCAGGAAAACACTATAGTACTTGGTGTTTGCAGAACTACTTGCAGAAAGGTAGCAACATAATAATCAGATTACATTCTCAGTCAAGGTATAGACAGTACAGGTGTAAAATTGTGACTTCAGTAATCATTAAAAACACCCATTTAATAAGTAATAATATACGAAACCATTTTTCTAGTGTATGTGAAAGTGTGTAATTCCCAGGATCTCACTCCATTCCAAACTACCCTTACTTTAGTTTTTCAGACAATATCAGTAATATTATTAATTTTGACACGTGATGTTGAGTGGTTGACAGCAACATCATGGTCAGGCAATGTTTCGACGAGTCCGTCAGATACGGATGATTCAAATAGCTGACCCGGGATTCATGATCCCTAGCGGAACGGGCCATTCCTGACGGAGGTCAGTGATGATCAGGTGTGGTCGGCCGGCGGTCTTGATTGGGGGCTGAAATAAGGAGTGGGAGGGAGCTGGGAGGTGACACCTCTCCAGCTGGTGGGCGGCTTGAGCTCATTCCCGGGGGGTTATGCTGAAAAGTGCAGTTGGGGCTGGGTTACAGCTCCTGTTGGCATTGAAGGCTGCAGCTGTCTTCCTTTCTTGCCACTTCTTATCACTCCTTTGGGTGTACGGCATACAGGTAGGTACAAATATCGGCCTCACGAGAGGAGAGCAGGCAACGAATTTCCCTAGCTAGGTGTAAAACCAAGCCGAGGCCGAGCCGACCGGAGTCGTACCCCGATTACTAGAAATCGGCAACAATTCAGTGTGGTGGTTGGAGTGAATCGGCTGAACTAGCTGACTGATAGCCCTTGGATTGTGTTGCTAGTGGTTGTGGCTTTTTCTTACTGCGCAGCAGGTGCACAGTACAGGTGGCCGTCGACTGGGTGTTTTTTACGATGTACGTGCNCTCATCTGAGCGTAAAAAAAATTTGGTGGGGGTGAAAGAGTACTGTCACTCCCAAGAAAGTCAGGTTAGTTCTGTATCACTCTTCTTCTGTGTGCTGAGCTCGAGGTTGCGGCGTATGGCGTTTCACTTTTACTCTCGGCATGGTGTAGTGCTGTCTCTCTAGGGCACCAGCTGGCTGGGCAAGCAGCCGGCCGGCAAATGGGTTCTACCCCCTGGGGAGGATAACTGTCATACGGTAATGACCCGGTGTTGAATGTTCGCGTCCCTTCGTTTCTTGCGTAATACCATGCTGCTCACACAAAGTCATCTGAGGGCTGTGTTTATATACAAAAATCATTATACAGATTTTAACTTGGAAGGAAACTACTATACGAGCAGCACGAAAAAAACAGTTGAACACTAGAGTATATACAATTCCCACTCGTGAGGGGTGTGTCACTTCTGCTGGCTTTACCTGCCGTGGCACTGAAGGCATGGTAAATTGGCTCTGCTCTGTAACCTCCTGTGGGTCGCACGGCAGGTAGTTTTATGTGTGACATGGTTCTAATTAAGTCAGTTTTTCCCATTTTTATGAACTCTTGTAGGTATGAGATTTCACTGTATAATCTTAAAATTTCTACGATTGCCAGGCGCACTTTATTTGCTTTGTAGCCAGGCGTATCGAGTGAAGGCAAGCGTGTGCAACCAAGAAAGAGGACGTGCTTTATTTTACTACACAACAGTTTCCTCTCTCGAAGACATGTAAGGGGAGGAAGAAAGGTGCATGGCTGAGAGACAGAAAAGAAGGGAAGGTAGCAAGCCAGACTCCCACCGCTCCGCATACATAGTGGGAAGAGAAAACCACACGCCGCAGTGCAGTGATGAAACGAGGGCGCGTGTGATGTATTTCACACCCAGTTACAGGATGTTTGCATAAACAACGAGCTTAGAAACGATCGTTGCGGGAAATCTTAGGTGATGGGGCCGAAATATACTTAGATCAGCACAACATTTGATAAACAATACAAGTGTTAAGCTATATCATTATTTACATAGGAGTTTTGCTGGGACCAGTGAAAATTAACTGTGGGTACAACTTATCGGTACATGCTTTTTCGGTACAAAGAGAGTCCATGGTATTCGCATTTAAGTGTGGCAAAAATTTTTTTTGTATTTTATTTAGATGCATAACAGCATTATCAAAAGTTGTCCCTTTCTTTCCAATAATACATTTAAGGGAGGAAACATAGAATGGCAAAGATTTGCATACTTAGTTGTGCTACAATTAAGATTGTAGCAGGTGTACTAAAATTTGGTTATTTGCGATGGAAAAATAATCATTCAAACTTTTAAGATATCAATTAATCTGAAGTATTTCTGTCCCTTAAATTTTGTATTACTGATTCGTATTCAGCTACTTTGGATACACTACAAAATTCCAGGAATCTAGAATGAAACAGAATCGATGAGTACTATGACAGAATCATGGTTGGAATGGGAATCAAAATATTGGAATCAACCCATCACTACGATATGTGTTCCGTGGTGGAACTTTAATTACCACAACCAAATGCCCGAAGCGGCCATGTCAGCCATCTTGAGTTCTCATAACTGACCTTCACCAAGGACGAGCTCAAAGTTTAACTTAACCTTACTGTCTCACACGTACGCCACACCCCCC
>NQII01000103.1:629016-670557 GCA_002778355.1 Clitarchus hookeri | reverse complement strand
CTGGATATGGAGTAATCTGATATACCAAAGAAACTAGGTTAAAGTATGTGTTCTGTGAGAAAGGGCAGAGCTCATAGTGTAGAAAAACTGGGGACAGCGCATAGGGAAAGTCTGGGCAGGCCTTCTGGAGAGCTGACCTCTCTTCAGTGTTGGAGCCCTGACAGGCTTACAGACCCTTCTTTTGTGTACCGGTAGAGTGGGCTGTTGCTTGAACCCCAAGTCCTAAGGAAGGCTCATGAACTCGTGTCCCTAAGAATTCCACCTTTATCTCCCCACTGTGGTTCACACAAGAGATGCTGGATGGTCACGCCATGAAATGATGAAGTGCCAACAGAGGCACACAGAAGTACAGTGGAACCTCTATCCATAGAATTTCAGGGGACTGATATAAAAATTCTATAGATGCAGGCATTCTGTAGATGTGGACTAGAGATATTATAAGTCAACCAAAAAAAAAAAAAAAAAAAACCAACCAACCTCATTAAAATTTATGTTGAACACACTGATAGGCCTATGCTAGAATTTCCACTGTACTCACACCCCATTCTTCGTAGATAATGACAAAGCGGGATATTGTGACTGTATGTCATTACCAGTGTCAGAGCAGAGTGATGGTCTGACCAGCCAAAGGGAGGGGGGAGAGGGGTGCCAGTCCATGACTTCCCTTAAAGAGTAGTTGCAAATTGGTGACAAAAAAGTTTAAAGTTCTGAAATACAGTTAACTAAGCAAGAAGTTTCCCGGTTTTTGTGTGCTTGTTTATTGTCTAACAATAAGTGCAAGTCACACTCCAGACTGTGCCCAAATGGATGATAGAAGAGCAAAACTGAAGTTGCCCAGGGATACGTGATGCTGTAGATGTGGGTTGTAACAGGGCGAGAGTGACCCCTATAGCAAGGCTTGTAAATCAGCAGAGGTAAGCAAACACATGGAACTGAAGCAGGTTACATCTCACGGTGCAGTGGACTGGTAGAGTGCTAAGACCAGTTAACAGGAACACTGAGGTGAGGCAGGAAGACCGGCCAATGACCGACCAGTAAACTAGGCGGCGTGAAGCATCATATATGGTCCGACTGAGGGCCAGCAAGGCGAACGGTGCGTGGAGGGAGACAGCAAACCAGCCCTCTGTGCAGTCGGGCTGCATGCTTGCAACCTCTGGTGGCATGGTTGTAGAGAAGGGGCAGTAATGATGCACTTCCAACTCAAGTGGACGTGGCAGCTGCACAGGTCGCCTGGATACTGGCAGTAGTAACCCAGTAAAAAGGAGAATCCAGTGGCAAGTAGTAGCAGTGTTACAGTTATTCGTGGCGAGATCCTAAGACACCTCCATGAACACCAACATGTTTATAACTGCAAAGTACTCCTTGGAGATAGTAATTCAATTTTCATGGGTAGTGTGGGGGTTTGATTAGGTGTACCAGTTTCTTCATCCATCAATTCCAATCTCACTTCACCTCAAATAAAATTTCTTTTCTTACACAGGGCAAAAAAAAATTTCTGTCTCTCAGTAAAAGCAGCTACCTCCACTCAATGTGTGATGCATTCCATTCAAACTGATACTGCGTCAGACAAAGAAAGTACATGTACTTCCTTGTTTCACCTTGCATATTTAACATTGCAAAGGAGTAAGGTTAAGAAGAGAACTGACCCGTGCAACACCGTCTGTGGAACCAGTCATGACAACATTCTGGGAGTCCCACTCCTGTGTCTGGGAGAATGCCACACACAGTATCTGCTGCATGCGGTCTGCACGCCCCACACAGGTGTTGACGCTTGCCAGCTCCTCTCCGTTGATGCTCCACAAGTGCAACCATGTTCCTGCACACGTTGCTATGTCTCCCTGAAACAAAGTCACTATCTCACCACCTCCCGTCTCCTCATGCACGACAACATGCAATTCCTCTACACACCTACACAATCGCATGATGCTGTGTTCTGTAAACAGGCATGTACTATACACTTTTATCATTAAATTTATAAGATGAATCATGAAACTTAAGATTAACACAGATGTTCTTTCAATCATCTCTCAAGACCTCAATGTTAAGAGCTGCCCAAATCTCTACACTTCACTTCTTTCAAAAAAGGTTTTTGTTGAAGCTTTCCTTTATTATACAAGAAAATTATGAATAGAGCCATATTGGAACCTAAGCTACTTTAGCTAAATTAACACATTAGAGGAGTTTCACGATAAAGTGAGCACTTTTAAAATCAACCTACAAAAAAATCACAGTCTGTAACTGCATGTATTTCAATGTAAGCAATGATGACAATACCTTGACGTGTGACATCACATCACCTGAGACTGCTTGCCTCCAGAGCTGACAGACACACTCCCTAGCCCAGGACAACTCACGGAAACGGCAGTCGACCAGTTTACTACACTATGCCAGACGTTTACATAGTTTTAATAGCCCCCCCATGTCCAACCTAAGTCGGCAACCTAAGCCAAGCCCTGTCCCAAAACAGGCGGCAGATGTAACCCGCATACAAGAAAAACTACCCTGCTTCCAGCCTTCCTTGAGAGAATGCGGTTAGCACTGCAAAGGGAGGAGTTGACCACGAAAATACCAGACAGCTGAAGTAAGCCTAAGGGGGACACCGGCCTTCCTATTTACGGCCGTGCGCACGCCAAGAACGCCAGTTTATTCCCAGCAGCTTGCTCCACCACTTCTAGTGCTGGAGCCCTCTGCCTATCATCCTCCTTACAAGGAACCAACAGTCTACCAGAAGCCTTCTCGAGACCAGCTACAAGCGACTCCCTCGAAGAAGTATTCTACCCTTTAACCTCACTTACCACTCTGGTAGCGACCCTCACAACCCTTGCGGACAAACAATGTAGACAGTTAGGGTACAGTTGTTGTAATAGCTAAGTTACTTAGCTCGTCTGCTCTTGTTAATCTTGCCCCAGGTCCCCTTCACCTGATACAACGTCGTTTACTTCCGCTGGTTTCAACAGTAATTGAGTAGTCTAGGAGATATTACGGGCCGTGTATATTCCTCTGGGAATAAATAAGTCTTCTCAACTTAACCTCGACGTATTTATTCTAAGGGTGATTTTTCCTAAACTCTAACCTCGTAGATGTTGACCTTCAAAGAAGGAGCAGGAGACTGCAGTGTGTAATCTATTTACAGAAACTAGTGTAGGACTGCGGACTTACCTAATCTATAAATATATAAAATGAGCCAATCAACTATCGTCTGGTAGGACTTGTATACTTCCTACAGTTAATGCCGCACTCAGATGGTTAAAACTATCAGCGTCTAGCTTCCCCCTAGGAACGAGGAATCTCACACTATTTGCTATGTCAAACTGAGCGTGCTGGTTGAAAGGACCGTCTGGTAGGGGCCCTTACTGTTACAAAATTGGGAGCGTCTGAATGAATGGTGTGGTTGTTGAGTGTTGAGGAGTGAGGCGCCCGAATCCAGACATCAGGTAGCAGGTGTATTGCTGGGCTGGGAGGCGGCCACTGANTAGCAGGTGTATTGCTGGGCTGGGAGGCGGCCACTGACTTACGTTTCTGTGGCGTGCGAGGTAGTGGTAAAAGACACTGTGGTATGGTGTACCAGGCCTCTCGAGTGTTAGCTGCTGAGGCGTAACTAGAAATTTGTCGCCGCCGATCTCTCATATGCCCCCAGAAGGCCTGTCACAAGACAAGGAACCAATATTCCCATAACTCGTTAAGTATGCTTGCAAATGTAGTTGTAGTCCGACAGACAGACTTGGGTCAAATTATTGAGCTGTCATGTTTTTGTTTGACCTGGACTATGGGGCCATATTTATACCTGTTGACCACTGTTGCTATCTTAGTAAATTTACGTGTAGATGTATCGGTGAGGGAGTGTTCACAGACAGTCAATATGGCTACCCAGAATGAAATGTCTGTGAGTACGCCGAAGCCACAGGGAGTCCGGACGACCCGGACCACGTCTATCAGTATGCAGTGTAGGCCAGCTGAAAATAAATTGTCAAAACTTCTGTTGTTAGCAAGTCTCATCAGGAAGCTNCTATCAGTATGCAGTGTAGGCCAGCTGAAAATAAATTGTCAAAACTTCTGTTGTTAGCAAGTCTCATCAGGAAGCTGTCGCTAAAAAATTCAACAAGCCAAAGACTTCATCTCTTATTTCCCTTCCTGCTAGTGACCATGATTCACAGTATCACATCAACTCGCTCACTCTCCGTCCTGTTTCCTTGGAGCAAGAATCGAAATTGCAGTTGTGTCAATTCCCAAAACACTGGTGATGGCTCAGGGGGCTTGAAGCCAGTGATAAACAGACATATTGTAATAGTTGTTATTTCAATAATCATGAAGAACTGAAACAGCTCCTAGTTTCCCTCACCCCTAGAGTCATTTTCCTTCAGGAAATACACTTTCGTCCCACTGATACGGCCTCCCTTCGAGGTCACACATTTTACCGCCTGGATAACGTGTTGATGGTTTGTGCCTGTGGTGGTGTCTGTCTTGTGGTGAAGGAATCAGTTTACCATGAAGATGTTGCCCTTCGCACTACTCTGCAGACAGTGGCTGTCAGGGTTCTCCTCATTATGTTTGCCCTCCCCCAGCATGTAAGGTCAGCTGATTTTGAGGTGCTCTCATCTCAGCTCCCACCTCCAGTACAGCCGCTCTCTGCAAGCAATTTTCAGAGTGGCCCAACCTCAAGCAGGCTGCCACAGCCGGGTCCACCGTCATCATTTTTTTCTCTCTTCCTGCCTTTCTTTTCCAGTTCTCCGTGACCGGTTCAAGCAAATGTATCCCTGTGATACCCTCAAAAAAAATGTTGTCAGTTGTTCGTTCGTTCACCAACTGAAAGAATTCAAAAACCTGTTTGCTTTTTTTTACTGTCACTCGCGCCACGCAATCCCACCTGCTTTCTGTTTCTATCCTTGCCTTCCTACTTGATCACGAACACCACCATAGNTCACTCGCGCCACGCAATCCCACCTGCTTTCTGTTTCTATCCTTGCCTTCCTACTTGATCACGAACACCACCATAGTTTTTCTTGACCAAACAAAATGTTTCTTGGTCACAAACAATTAACATCTTTCTTTCCAAATGCAAAACTAAAACTCAGCACGTGGCACAACAGTTACAACCACCACCACCGTCTACCAAAAATTTTCGCCAAAAGTAATTTTAATTAACCTTTGAAAATTCAGCTAATGTAATTTAACATATAGTATAACTTCTCTATACTAAAACCACTTATAGCATCTGTCTTTCTGCAAGTATTCTTTTTTTGAGGACCGTAAAAATTTGGGCGAAAAAAGTAAAAAAATTGACGTAAATATGCCGAACAATAAATTTGTTGCACTTTTATTGGTTCCTGCAAGTTGCAATTCACTTGGTAAGCACTGTAATTGACATAGCACGTATCTAAACATAGATACCACTTCCCTAAACCAGTAGTGTTGGGCAATATAGTGACTCTGCCAACCCTCCACATCTCAGGTGGCTTAATGTTTCCACATGAGGTGGACAGATATGCAAATGGAACAAAGAAGAAACTACAAAGGGCTTTCAAAAGTGCTCACTTTACGATAAACAGTTTACATATAGTGCGACAAGCTGACTTCCTTTCCACTCATTTTGAGGCTCTTGTCTACCTAGAGCTTTTCTTCCACGTTTGGGAACAAGAAGCGTTGGAGCGATAAGGGCGACACTGCCATTCGCCACTAAGCGCAAGGCTCTGAACTGGTGTGCAGTGTTCTCATCGCACTGCGTCTACCTATTGGACTCGGCGGTGACCATATTATTTTATTGGTGGAAAGTAGGGATGTAACGATTACACTTTTTTCCGATTCTCGATCTCGATGCCAATACCACTTTCGATTCTAGATTCCAAAAATAGCAATTCTTTTAGTTACAGAAAATTATTTTACGGAACTAAATACTGTAGAGGAGGGTGTGAAATTTAATTATTTAAACTAGGTCTACATTAGTAGTAGGCCTATTACTTACAAATAATATAACATGAACAGTGGGAGCATTTCATATGAAATTCCAAAATGTCCAAAAGAGGCATATGAGATAATATTAAAAACATACATACATACACATTGTTCACAAACACATGAAATTATTGAAAAATTTGCAAGAATAGCATTTTTGGTAGTAAAATGTGTGTACATTGACACAAATTTACTCAAATTAACTTTCAGTGGATTAACGTCCGTGAACACACGCTTTGAATCACATAGTGCAACTGCAATCACAGCCAAGTATCATCGGGCAGGTTATGAATGCAACATACCAAATCTGTATGCTAACAAAGCTAATTCCTCTATCGATAACGAAATTAAAAGTAGCCAAGTAAATGAATTATATTTTTTCACATAGCAAATTTGCTACATTTGGAGTTTGTCAACGAACCGGCGACGAGTGAGCACAACACACAATTAAAAACAAACACATTCCAAACAAAAAACAAAGAAAATTTGCTGACGTGTTACGAATCGTTTTAAGCAAACCGATATTAAAAAACACGATGTTAGATCTCAGTAATATAGTTAAACATTTGGAGTCGAATTAAACAATCATCGTGTCCTAGCTTATTTTTACGTGAATGTTTAGTTTATGCATATCAAAACTCGCGTCCCATATCAGCCATCAATCGATACTTGCAACTTATAGATGTCATTCGCATATAAGACAAATTCAGTGAGCACGGTTTACCGTAACTCCGTAATAGTGCAAGTTGCAACCAGTTTTAGTTAATTTTTGCAATAAATACGTAGTGTTAACTTTACATAACATATGATGTACAAAATTTTTTGTACCTTATAAAACGATTGTTGAAATCTGTGAATAAACGGAAGAATCAAAACTTTCTCGACAATATTTGATTCATTAAATCATAATCGCATATGTAAAGAGTCGATACAAAGCTTCTCGCATGAAACTTGACTTATATGTTAGTTGGAACAACACATACAGACGTGAAAAATTTTTTCCAAAAATATTTAGAAAAAATTATTTCCCGCTTGATTGGAAAATCGTTACAAATTCCCAACATTTTCCCCAAAATTCGGGATCTCGCACACCTCTAGTTTTTAGAATGTAACAAAACTTGCTAAAAACAGTACTACCAAATTGTGACCGAACTGAAGCTACTAAAAACTAATATACTAAATGGTAAATTTGAAAACGGCCAGTACAGTTTTATTTACAGATTATTACCGCATCTCATATTTACACACACAAAATAATTTTCCAAGAGTGATCAATTTACTGGCATAAATAAAGTAATTTTAAAAGTTTTTTTGGAGTTGATAGGTTATGTATTTGTAGTAATTGGTTTTTGTTGCTTCAATTCTTGGACTTCCGATACTCGATTATACAATTCTTCAAGAATCGAGGGTATCAAGGAATCGTGGAATCGAATGTGACATCCCTAGTGGAATGTCTTTAGGAAGGTGCACTAGAGGGCCCTCGAGAAGTTTTGTGTGCGTCTGATGCGTATATTTTGAGATACGCTTTGCAATTTTGGAGTACTAAAAACTGCATTTCTAATGTGCGTGAGATGTTAAAACCACTCATCTACTCTCGTCTGAAGTGGGTGTTCTTTTCGGAGATCAGCACATTGGACACAGTTAACAGTTTTGTTGAAAAATGCATACTTCAAAAACACTGCACTGCAGTTCATGTGCTAGGTAAAAGGAACATTAATGTAATGGCAAGTCCGTATAAAAGGGGTGGGTTGTCAACAATCATTCACATGACTAAGCCAAAAACGTTACTAAATAAGGTAAAAAAAAATAGAAACTAATAAGTCATCAATAAACTTAATCAAAATCCAAGAGAAACTCATGTCATTATAACACAAGTGTTTGTGTTGTAAATAGTTCTGTGTGTCTAGTGATCCCCCTAAGGACCTGATGACCTAAGGACACTTAGTAACATGGAACTTCATCATTGTTTAGTGCATTACTGTGAGTGTAACCTGCATGATGTAGCTGTTTTATATTGGAACGTTGGCACTACGATTCATTTTTTCTCTCTCCAGTCAGTAGACAATTGCAAGGTGGTGACACGGTACGGGATTAGGTGTAAACAGTCACGTTTAAGGAAAGTGGTGTAAGATTACAGTAATTACGACGGAAAATTTAGGCATTCCCTGTTGGAAAAGGCAATATGGATGGAAATTTATGGTCGGTGTCAGTTAGGTTTGCAAACATAGCAAGAGAAGGGATTGGAAAGTATGGGAATGTTTTGGCGGCGAGGCGGGTAAACAAAGAGAAGTGCAGTGTTTTAGTTTTGCATTTGGAAAGAAAGATGTTAATTGTTTTGCGACCAAGAAACATTTTGTTTGGTCAAGAAAACCTATGGTGGTGTTCGTGATCAAGTAGGAAGGCAAGGATAGAAACAGAAAGCAGGTGGGATTGCGTGGCGCGAGTGACAGTAAAAAAAAGCAAACAGGTTTTTGAATTCTTTCAGTTGGTGAACGAACGAACAACTGACAACATTTTTTTTGAGGGTATCACAGGGATACATTTGCTTGAACCGGTCACGGAGAACTGGAAAAGAAAGGCAGGAAGAGAGAAAAAAATGATGACGGTGGACCCGGCTGTGGCAGCCTGCTTGAGGTTGGGCCACTCTGAAAATTGCTTGCAGAGAGCGGCTGTACTGGAGGTGGGAGCTGAGATGAGAGCACCTCAAAATCAGCTGACCTTACATGCTGGGGGAGGGCAAACATAATGAGGAGAACCCTGACAGCCACTGTCTGCAGAGTAGTGCGAAGGGCAACATCTTCATGGTAAACTGATTCCTTCACCACAAGACAGACACCACCACAGGCACAAACCATCAACACGTTATCCAGGCGGTAAAATGTGTGACCTCGAAGGGAGGCCGTATCAGTGGGACGAAAGTGTATTTCCTGAAGGAAAATGACTCTAGGGGTGAGGGAAACTAGGAGCTGTTTCAGTTCTTCATGATTATTGAAATAACAACTATTACAATATGTCTGTTTATCACTGGCTTCAAGCCCCCTGAGCCATCACCAGTGTTTTGGGAATTGACACAACTGCAATTTCGATTCTTGCTCCAAGGAAACAGGACGGAGAGTGAGCGAGTTGATGTGATACTGTGAATCATGGTCACTAGCAGGAAGGGAAATAAGAGATGAAGTCTTTGGCTTGTTGAATTTTTTAGCGACAGCTTCCTGATGAGACTTGCTAACAACAGAAGTTTTGACAATTTATTTTCAGCTGGCCTACACTGCATACTGATAAGACGTGGTCCGGGTCGTCCGGACTCCCTGTGGCTTCGTGTACTCACAGACATTTCATTCTGGGTAGCCATATCGACTGCCTGTGAACCACATCCTTTATTGCTGGTAGAGCATTGGCAACTACACTGTAAGGAACAGAAGGCTTCGAGGCCTTGGAGAGCATGGAAACATTTCCGTGCCTCAAGCAAGTAAACCTTTCTGGTGGCCCCGATACATTGAACAGCATGCTCCTCCTGGTACAACGGACACTCCTTCGACCAGACTGGATGTCCTTTGCCGCAGTTCACACACTTCAGCGGCTTGCTTCACTGAAATATATCTGGATGCGGTGTGTCAGCACTCGGACAAGCTGGTTGATTCAGAAATTTTCCAGAGGAATGACCAAACTGTTGACAGTTGCAGCAATGTAAAGGAGCAGGAATTAACTGCTTAACACACACATTCAAGTACCCTACTTTGATAACGGTGGGAAGGTCATGCACACCAAAAGTCAAAATGAGAGTAGCTGTAGGTGACTTGGCACCATCAGTAGTCTTCAGCAAACTGCAAACATCAGTCACATACTGAATTTGCAGCTCATGTAAGATCTCTTGTTCCGGGATGTCAATCAAGTCGGAACACCTGATGACACACTCTCTGAAGTGAAGGGACACATCGGATTTGACCTCAACAGGGAACTTTGCAGTCGCCCCATTGAAAGTCTTCATTGACAAGAGCCCCCTCGACTGGGCAGTATTTGATTTCTCAACGAGAAGCTCGCGTCTTTCGCTGATTCTCTTACAATCAACAACAGGACCACCAGCTGCTCCATCAATTACTTTTTGTAATTCAAAATGTGACACTTTTTCAAAAGTGCCCCCTTCTATACCTCACATAACCAAAAAAAAAAAAAGTAGCATAGGTAATTTAACAGCTGTAGACTGGAGCAATGCAGAATCACAAACCGAATCACTACATACCCTTCACCACTATTCACTGCAAATTATTGCCCCAGTAGCACACCAAAGTTTACACCAGTGCAAACCAGGGGCAAATCATACATCCCGAGTGAGGCCAGTTTCATTCCCTTACCCAGGAAAACATTCCAGTCTCCCCACTATAGAGGACATCCTTTGGTGCCAGTTCAAGGGACTTGTGGTTGATTACACCAGCCTCCTCCGTACAGCGGTAACACGTCTTCCTGGCAGGTTTAGGCCATGACACCCCTCCTGCCAAGAAGGCACCGAATGGTACTATGTGGGTGTACATGTACGTGCACCTAGATTTGCCTGCTGGGCTAGTGAGAATGTTTTGCTAGACCGGTACTAACAAAGGCACCATGTATGGTCACACAATTTGGAGGCAGCACTCATTTGTGAGGACAGACCCTCATTAGGAAGAAGGACATCGCCCTGGCCTGAAACAATGCTGTAGAGAAGGAAGATGCAAAGGGACCAGGAGAGAAACAATGGCAAAAGAGAAGAAGATGAAGAAAGAAGCACGAGATAATGATCTGAACCAATTTCAGATCCCAACCGCATCCAGATTAGTTGCTTCTTATGACAAGCCCGGGGTGGCTGTGGTGGTATTCTAAAACCCTGCCACCACTCCGGGGACCCACCTAGACCATAGGCCAAAGGCCACCAGCGCTACCCAATACCTACTGACAACACCCACATTCCACCCCTCTCCAGCTGCCCAATGTTTCCGAGTGCGATGGATCAGTCACGTCTTTGTCCTGCCATTGTGGTCTCGCTCGCTTGCCTTCTCACTTTGCTCAGAAGATGTCTGTCTATTAAAATAAATACATATTTCATTGAAATTTCCTGAGATTTTTTCTGCAAGAAGCCATTGAAAACTGAAATTGCACTTTCAATAAAGTATGCAGCATCCAATGTTAAAATTCTGAACTGTTTAACCACAATGATGTGTAGTGCTTCCTCGAAAATCAAATGTCATGCTCGTATAGGAACAAGCTCTAAAGTGCTGCATGAAGCATTGCTTTGTGTACATTATCAGTTTATGTAACAATGCTGCATCAGTGTCTATTTCGCAAAACCATATGCTGTAAAATTATACAAATGTAGGAAAATACATTTGTAAGTACATACTTAAAAAACTTATCTAAATTAATTAAAAAAAATTTTGTGATTTCGTCATTAAAGAAATTTGACTACTGTAATGACACAGTATGCTTAATTTTTCGGGACACGGGTGTAAAATTCTTTCGTGTGTATTTAGCTTTGGAAAGTTTCGTAATATTTTGTCAGGTTTCAAGTTAAAGCCGCGGTGGTTCGTTTCCCGTGTTTGTTTGTCGAGCAGACGTGTGCTTTTGAAGGTTATCGAATGGACATCTGCTGTTTACGTTGTAACAGCAGTCCGTTTACCGTCTAGTTTCAAAAGTTGTTGTTTTGGTTATGCGGCCGTTGCGGGTACAATAACATGTTGTGAGCGCGGGACACAGCGTAGTTTTGGATGACGCTACTGGCAGATGCCGGAGACCATGCGCTTATCTTAGGAGAAGGGGGAGATAGGCCTGCCTAATATATACTGGTGGTGCCTATCGCCTAAAGAGAGAGTAACCAACCGTCAAAGAAGACGCATCGGGCGTGAGAAGACGCATCAGGCGTGAAGAATTTCACCCACACCGGCAAGCACCCGTGACCGTAAGATCTTTTGTTCACATTTTTTTTTCAATTTAACGTCAATTAAATTCTATCAACTTATTTCCGCCGGTGTGGGGGGTCGTTAGGGTGCCAGGAGGGAACGAACATCCCTCCTGCCTTCGTAACTTAGTATTGCGAGGCAAGTTTGAGACATTAATAAACTGTAAACTACTGTGGCGCTGTTTTCTGCACTGGTATAACTAATTATGAAAGTTCGTACTCTGCAAACTGAAAAGTCGTCTGTGCATTGTGAAACTTCAATGATAAATAAAGTATAAAGCAAACTGATCTGGAACTTCTTCTTTTTACTTAATCAGCGTCACCTGGTACTGAGTCTCGTATTCTACCTATGAGCAAGCCGTGGCAACGTAAACATTCGGCAGGGTAAATCAGTCCGCAACGTCACAACATGGAACTCAACGGTGAGGCTGTAATATAATAAACATCGGCCAGGTAACAATGCCGGAACGTTACACTACCTCTAACAAACAGAAATACAATACACAAACACTATTTCTGATGATTGTGCTGTACTGTGCTCGGTTCACATGTAGAAAATAAGCTTAAAAAAAAATCTTACAGAATCTATTTTGGTCCCAGTTTCCAAAACACTTAAACCAAGCTATTCTTCTTTCCAAGTCTAGCAAAATTCGGTGGTTTAAAAAAATTATTTTGATACAATTTCATGCAAGGACATTAAGACACTGAAAAGAATTCCTGCATAATTTTAAATTTAAATAAACTGCAAAATTTTTTTTTCTAAAAAGCAGCACTGCCCTATGGCAATAATCATTACAACAATCTACATCACATGACTGTTTAAAAAGGGATCAGTACAACATGTGTGTAAAAAAAAAAAGGTAACATTAGGGATGCAGACTTACCGTCAGCTCATTGATGGCGACAGCAGCGATGGGTGCCGTATGCCCACATAGCTGGCGAACAAAGATGCGGCGGGAGAGGTCCCAGACAATGGCAGTGGCATCCCTGGAGCCAGACACAACCACGTTGTAGGCAGGACTGCAGGCGAGGCAGGTGACGGCATCTGTATGACCGTACAGGCACTGCTTGATGACAAGCTGCTTGTGGGTGTGCTCCCACACAGTCACCACCTGTTGCAACAACATTCACATCATCATCAGTTAGTTACATATTGTCGCATTCTCCTTCATGTACCACTTCTCTGATAGGTCACGAGCTAACACTTCCACATCCTAAAGGTATGGCCACACATTATTAGGTCAGAGTCGTGCACCATCCAGGAAACTAAAGGCACTCTGAATCAAATTACACAACATAAATAAATGTGCACGTTCACACATTCCAGCATATGCTATCTATACCGACCCCATTCAAAGAGACCATCTTTATATAATGAGTCGGTTTTGAAGAACTGTGTAAAATTTGGTTGAAAAAAAATGTGTGTGTGTGTGTGTCATATGCAGATAAACACCTCCACAAGAGGCAACAATGAAAGTCAGGGGAAAACAAATTAAAAACCTTTACAGGAAGCAAAAGAAGAGTCACAAAACACACAAATAAAACCGGAACAAATACACCAAAAAATAAACATAAAAATGGATATACGCCACTCACAGATATACTCACATCACACAGCATTCGACATAGGTCATCATAAACATTAAAAGTGAGATGATCCTTGTCATACCTATGACACTCCCCCAGAATGTGCCGGACAGTCAAAGGAGTGCCCACAGGTATCACACTGAGGAGGGGGTTCGAAACAAAGTAGATATTTGTATGTGAGACAAGTGTGCCCGATGCAAATGCGAGAAAGCAAATTATCTTCCCTGTGTGTACAAGAAACAACAAGACGAGGAGCACAAACATGCAAGTCAGATGGCCCGTAACTTGTTGGGCAGCGGGAGAGAAGTCCACTCCCACTGCCAAGTATGCCAGACAAGACCACGGACTGCATGCAGAACATTGCACACAGGGACACAAGGATCACAGGGTGGAAGGCTGCATGCCTCCTTTGAAGTCATATCCGCTGCTTCATTGCCAGGGAAGCCCACATGCCCTGAAACCCACAGGAAGATGATGCAAACCGCAATACACACAGCCCCAGCCTTCTCCAGAACATGGATAGAAGCAGGTAAGTTGTGGAGTTTGATCAAATAGCAAGGGAAGAGAGGCACTGTTTTTACAGCTATGTCCATCAGGACGACGGGGTAAAGATGCCTTTAGATTCTGTCTCTAAAGGTCGCTTAAGAGGAGGGTGACAGACCATAAACAATGTATATTTTCTGTCTCGAAAAATAGTTTTTACTTTCATTTTCTTTTCTTAAGATAGCTATTTTGGCTTTATTCTATTATTTTCTGTAACATATTACATGCACCCACACCAGCAAACCAGAAGTTGACGCCACGATGGAGATCAAGTCTGCATGCATTATTTGTCAACATGCATCAGATTTTTATTTTTGCCCTTGAAAAACTAGCCATATAGGTTACAATGTATTTCAGTTATCATAGGTTTATATTATAATTTTTTTGATTGTGTCTTTCAGTTATAAAATGCTTTCCAAAAAAAGTTATTAAGATTATAAAGTACTTTGAAAATACAAATTTGATATATCAGTTTTGTATATTATTTCAAGACAAGTGTATATGTGAAGTTTCCCCTTTATAGATAGTGAACATAGAAAGTGTTTCCTTCAGACTCATTATATAAAAGGTTCTATTGTATTCAAAAACTAATTTGTAACATTTTCATGTCAAAAATTAATTCCATGAGATGCTTTTATTTTAAATCCTCCTGTTTATTATCAAATATTTTTATACCAACCCAAATATGTAGCAAATCACCCAAGCACAAATCATCAATTGGCCTACATTTTTTTTTAAAGAACTAGGTTTTAAAAGTACATATTTTGCAAGCAATATTAATTTATTTATTGCATAATCAATGCATATAAAAAATCAATCAACCAAATTGAAGCCTATCACTTCACTGTCAAAAGCAACCAAACATGTAAACAACCTTATGCATGCTTACTTTACTTTTTGATTATTGTCCTGTAGACTGTCAGCCAAGGACGTGTACAGTGTAGAGAAGTAAAAAAAATACAATATAAACTAATTCACAATTAGGCTCAAATAAATATAAAAAACATACAGAATAATTTAAACACTTACTTAAAAGTAAATTATAATAAAAAGTAAATTATAATAAAAATTAATTATATATACATATACTTAAAAAGATATATTAGTGGCAAAATATTCTGTCATGTTATAAAAAGAATTTTCATGCAAACATTTTTAAATTTAATTTTGAAAAAAATATTTAAATAAATATTTTATATCCATAGCTAGATTATTATAGATGAGTAAAGGACTCCTTTTTGATATAAACTAATATTATTTTGTGGTTCTGAATTCTCTATTAAGTATTTATATAAACATAGACAAACTTAATATTTTTTTTTGTCTTTACGCGTGACGGTCGAGAGACAGGAGCGCGTCTGCATCTCGAAAGGTGGCGGGGTCTGTAAAATCTGGCACTTGACCTTGATAGTGCCTCTGTAAAGAGTACTGGTACTGGTCCAACGTCGCCAGCTGGCTCGACACCTAGTTCCCGTCACTCTGCCCGGACGCAGATCAACCTTAACTTCCACCAGTTGATACTCGTAGCTTTGCAGAACATTACTCTGCCCGAACACAGTCCGACATCATTGTTGCATACTAACTAACGCAACATCTATCCAGAACGCCATGCTGCCCGCCAGTATAATGAAGCTAACGGTGCTTCATTGTTACCTCACTAGCCACGCACGTTCAGCCACGAGTCTGAGTACTGTACTACAGGGGTCACACTCACCCCTCGCGCTTGGCATCCTAGGTTCAGCCCGTCAGGCTCTAGTCAGGGTACAGGCTGATTATGTGTGTGTACTGTTTCTGCAATAAACAGGCATACAACAAGTTGGCTGTATTATCACTCAGAGCTACTATTATTTCGCAACCTGGTTCCTGCTATTTCCTGTTTCGTCCAAACGAACCTCAGACATTCTTGCAGGAGCAGGCGCACGTGCCACCACACCTATTCCTTCCATGCCAAAAGGAGCCCTGTCTCTGCGGAGTGGCGCCCCACACGAATGTTGCATCCTTCTTTAAGTGCTTGGGTTCTGCCGGCGACTTCCCGCCCAGCTAAGTCACTTTGCAGGAGGCAAGTAATCAGGTCTAGCCACCATACCCCCCTGCCTACACCTTCATCCTTTCAAGCAGTGCCTGCCTGTATGGAACACCCACATTTCCCTCTATTCAACTTGTAACGTTGGCCGGTACAGTTACAGCCGGTTTTACGTTGCCACTCGGCTATAACTTATCACTCGACTAGCTCAAGTCGGAGTAACACAAGACTCTGTAAAATGGATGCCAATTATATATGAAATAAAGTCAAGTTCCAGAGTATTTGTTCTATACTTTTATTTAACAGTTAAGTAACACATTTCACATCCGAAGTTCAGAATATGCAGAGTACGAAACGTTCACAGATAAATAGACATGGGCAGATCAGAGCCACAGTCGTTTATTAATTATTACGTTTCTTACAAACTGGCCCGAAGAAATAAGAAATGCAGCGACCTCCCACACCGGCGTAGAAATAATCTCGTAAGTTCAAGTTTGCTGATGTGGGGGTTAGCGTCACACCCGACGTGGCCTAGACGACTGACTTGAGTGGAGACCTACTTCAAACTGCCCTGAAGGGCGACTGCCTTCCAACTGAACTGAAGGGCGACTGCCTTCCAACTGAACTGAAGGGCGACTGCCTTCCAACTGAACTGAAGGGCGACTGCCTTCCAACTGAACTGAAGGGCGACTGCCTTCCAACTGAACTGAAGGGCGACTGCCTTCCAACTGAACTGAAGGGCGACTGCCTTCCAACTGAACTGAAGGGCGACTGCCTTCCAACTGAACTGAAGGGCGACTGCCTTCCAACTGAACTGAAGGGCGACTGCCTTCCAACTGAACTGAAGGGCGACTGCCTTCAAACTGCCCTGAAGGGCGACTGCCTTCCAACTGCCCTTATCCACTGCTGTGAAGGGCATAGGCATACGTGCACTTGTGCTGCCTATCACCCCCCTCTCCCCAGATAAGGGCCTGGTGTGCCACGCATCCTCTCTACGCGTTATTGAAACTGCGTCGTACAAACAAAACTGTCGATGAAGTCTGAAAGTTTCTAAATAATTCTAACGTTTAACAAAAACTCTAACGTTCGAAACGAATCTGTAAACGTATGCTTGATAAACGTACTATCACGGCAAAATGAACCACCACTGCTATAATTTTGAAACCCGATAAAAATATTATAAAGCTTAGCAAAACGAAAGAAAATGAAACACGTGTCCCGGTCTTGAAAATTAAGAATACTGCGTCATTACAAACTCTTATGCCTCGCCACAGGGTTGGGCGAGATAAGACAGCCAAACAGGGTCTAGCCCAGAGTGCCAACCGGGTGTATTAAAGAAAGCTAGAAGAAGCAGCTCGACAGAGGGATACATCAGCCAGCTCGCAGGTGGAAACCGCAGCCTGCACTTCGAGCTAGTGTGGCACGTCCCACGTGCTGTTTCACCACTGCCTCCCACATCACCAAAGAGGCCAGTAATTAGAAGCAGGCCCTTCGTCTCAAACAAGGTAGTTTTCCGCATAGAACAAACGCCAGGCTACACATCCAGTTGGGTTGAAACCAGGCCAGCACCCACTAGCACTCATACTCGAGTCTAACAAGTCATTAATAATTTGCCTACAGCCAATAATAACACTCCCAGCAATAACACTGCCAAATGTATAACACCTGTTACCAAGCCATCTGGGGGAGGAAAGGCTCCGATGTTGAACACCCCTAAGAACACTCACTAGGTGGGGCATCAATTCTTTTTCATTCTTGGCACCAACATGTGGTCATTGAGAGCATTAGAGACTACATGCCCAATGTAATCAAGACCGGAAAGTCCCTGAAAAGAGCCCCTTAGGCGCACACAGTTACCGAACCATTCCTACTTTGGGGAGGAGGAGGTTGAGTTAAACACCCTGTGGTGCCCGCGAACATAATCAGAGTGGCTACAGCCGAAAACACTGAGGTGAGCGTAGGGAAAATTTGCATGGAAGAAGAGAGCCCTGGTAAAAGCCAGCACTACATCTTGTGTGCAAACTGTGACACCACTATCCATTACACATGCCTGGGATGGGAGAGCCAGGAAAGAGATACTGACGGACTGGAGTATTGTTGCCCACATTGTCGAGACCAGCAATGCCGATGCGATTATGCAAACTGCCCGGGGAGGCATCTACAGCCACAAATGTCCACACACCTACCACCATCTTTGTCTTGGATGAGAGGATAAGGCAAGAAACCTAGAAACTCTCATTTTTAAATGCTTGATATCCAGAATCTCACCAGAACGGGTACCACATTGACCAAAACCAGTAGCAGACATGCACCCACCGGCTTTCAACCAGTTGCCATTACCCGAATACGCAAGGAAGATGCAGGAGGACCCACAAAAGTTTCTTCAGGCTTGTGTAGTGGAGTTTGCGAGAATACATCTACCCAGAGCTCTATGGATACCCAAGGCAAAAGCACAGCTCCAGGGTGAAGCAGGGAAATGGTGGCAGAAATACGAAGAGTTTGTCACCGATTGGATCCAACTAGCCGAATGGCTTATAGCACACAACTCGGGCCCCATATGGTAGCTCAGCTGACTGATGAGTTGTACGGCTAGGTCCAGACAGAAAATGAGGAGGCCGAGCTGTTCATGCGATAAAAGGAATTGCTCTTCCAAAGCATGCATCCTGGGCAAGACAAACTACACTAACATTTGTGAAAAATGCAACACCAAAAAGGATACATGTGATTGAGTGAGTGAGTCAAGAGATTTGAGCAGCTCTTAAAAGCAAGGTCTTGAGAGCTGATGATGGCGATTGGAGTGAGTATGGTGCAGCACCGGAATGAAAGGGAGGGGGAAGCAGGAGATCCCAGAGAAAATCCGCCAACCAGCAACATCGTCCGGCACGTTTCCCACATGCGAAAATCCCGGAGTGACCCGGCCAGGGATTGAACCCGATTCGCCTTGGTGGGAGGCGAGCAGGCTAACCGCTCAGCCATACATGTGATTGAAATGAACTTTACACCATAAATTAGGTACGTGATAATACACAATTGATTAGGATTACAGAAATTAACGTGATCTGTCTTTGAGAATTCAATATGGTGTGAAGGCGTCATGTGCTGCAATTAGAGCCCATAAACGCCGTGGCATGGAATCAAAAAGGACATGGAAATGTTCCTGGGGAATCTCCCGCCACGTAGTCTGTATGCGAGTCCACAAAGCATCAACAGTGGTTGCCGGAGGTCCGTGACGAACAAGTCGCCTACCAACCATATCCCAGACATATTTTATGCGCAACATGTCAGGCGAACATGCAGGCCAAGGAAGCAGTGGTAAGCGCCGTTCATTGGAGAAGGCTTGCACATTCCTCACCACATGTGGACGTGCATTGTCATGCTAAAATATGGCATATGGAGTTGCCTGAAAGAGGGGCAGTACCTCGGGCTCTAAAACCTCCCTTGTGTAGGGGTTACTGTTCAGATTGCCCTCAATACGTAGAAGTTGAGATCTCATGTTGTATCCAATGGCACCCCAAACCATCACACTTGGCGTTTGTCCGCTATGCCCTTCCACAATGCAGGCTGCCATATTGCGGTCACCACAATAGCGTCTAACAGATATCCGGCCATCACTGTAGGACAGGTCAGATGCCATCGAACCATCGATGCAAACAGGTCCACACCCGTTGCATTGCTCAAGTGTCGAGCCAACACTGTGGACGAGGCTGTGCTGTCCGTTATGGCCATGCGGACACGATAGCAGTCATCCCGTGCTGTGGTCACATTGCGTGGTCTAGTACCCGCTCGTCGCTAAGTACAACCCTCTTATATCCACTAGTGCCACACGCGCATCACTGTGGTAGCAGCATGCCCTGTACGAGCCGAAATATCACGGTATGACAAACCCGTTTCCTGGAAACTGATAATTTTGACCTGTTCGAACTCACTCACATGCTGATATGGTGCCCTTCAAAGTTGGCGAGGCAAATTGGCAATTGCTTTCACATTGTTTGACGGCTCTTCACTGACTAAGCTAGGCGTAACACAGACCTTTATGGTCACGCACGAGAGGGCGTGTCTAGGCCTACATGTACGCCAGCTCTCTGCAATTGTAGTCACTTATTGCTGGTACACTGTTCTACACATCCTCCAAGTTTTGATTCATTCTGGTCATTCTTTCTGGGTGTTGCAATTTTCACAAACAATATTGTTGATGCAGTGGAATTGATAATCAGATTTGCAGATTCCAGAACCCTAGACGTTAGAAGAGCTCGTGAGAAGGGCGCACGCCACTCTTGTGTTGTATGACTATCCTTCTTACTGTTTGTTAAATCTGCTGATACAGATTACTTTGGCTCTTAAAGCCACTCTAACATTATGTAAAAAGAGTCCCATCGTGTCTCCACCATTTGGCAGAAGGAGTGTTCAGGTAAGCCCAACTAAGGCTGCAATGCTCGAAGCCTTTCACTTGCACTGAGACTGTGCTTATAATAACCAACAATGGAGTAACATTTTTTCAAAAGTTGACTAATGCCAACTTGTGTTACAGCATCAACAGCCAGCTGCAGACTGTGAGCAACACAGAACAAATGTTCAAATGGTTTACCAGTTAGAGCAGCTTTAATGTTTCTAGCATTGTCACTGAGAACAAATACTGTACAGGTATGGATGAGACTGTGGCACTCGTACCCCAGTCATTAGTTAAGTGGCAGATCTTCTCATAGATTGGCGAAGCAGAGTGCTCTCCTGTGAAGTGTGAGGAATCTAATGTCTGATTTTGGAGAGAGAAAGAATTCCACAGTCAGGTAGTGAGCTGTTAATGTAATGAATGGCACTTGTGTCCTTGTATGCAGCTCACACTGTAAGGAATCTTCTAATTAACTTCTGGTATCAATGCAGAGTTTGGGCAGCATAATCTTTGACAAATGTTTTCTGCTAGAAATGCTGCATCTAGACCCAACAAATTCAATCAATTCCCTAAAATGGGGGCATTCACTGTTGAAAAACGCAGGCAGTCCAGTGGAAACATGTGTGCTATTTTGTCTGTTATTGCTTGGAATGACAACTGTCCTGTGACATTGTTTTTTCCTCAAAACTTTCTTTAATGGAAGGCTGTCCTGTGCATTTCAACTTTTTAGTAGTTTCCTATTTCTTTGCTTTATTGTACCATATACTTCTGCATATTATAGGCAATTTTTATACCATATTTTAAGTTGAAAGTTTGGGGTGCATAAATTGTGTGTAGGCATTGGAATTTTTTTTTCTGAGTGAGGTTATAACTTTAATAAAACTAAATTGATGCACCCAAAAGGATTTCAAAATAATGTAGTAAACACTTTGACGTTAACAAACATTACAACTACGAAATATACACAGTCGAATCACATTATTTTGACCACCTGCTAGAAGTGCCATCTGCCTCACGTAGCCCATGACGTATAGCTCATGATGTGGACTGGTGAAGCGGGTGTATACTGCGACCGACAGGCTGGCTGTACACACTGCAATTCCTGCTGTCATTGGTAAGGGAAGCGATTTAACCGAGCTACAAAAAGGGATGATCATTGGCTTTCGGGACAAGGGGGGCAGCATTTCAGAAACAGTGACATTTGTGAACTGTTCACGTACCTGTGTGGTAAAGGTGTATCGTGAGTGGACGAATGGCACAATTGGGAATAACCGCCATGGAAACTGCGGAGCTCCACGTGCCATTGATGTCTGAAGTGAACATCGACTACGACGGTGCGTGAAGACCAACCGACAGAATACAGTGGAACAGCTCACCATTCAAACGAACCAGGGGGAATCCAGACACGTGTCTACTGCAACAGTTCAGTGAACCCTTCTTAAAATGGGGCTCCGGAGTAGAGAGAGGGCGACTGCACCCATGCTAACACATGTGCATCGATGAAAACGACTGGAATTTGCTCAACAGTATGGCGACTGGACTGCTGCTGATTGGTGACGGGTAGCCTTCTCCAAAGAGTCACATTTCCAGCTGCATAGAATGGATGAAAGTCAGCATGTCCAGCGAGAAATGTCTGTCTGAGAACCGACACCCTGCATCCATTGCTGAATGAACACAAGGCAGTGTGGGCAGCGTTATGGTCTGGGGATTGTTCTTGTGGTAGTCTTTAGGTCCCATCATCCGTGTGGAAGGCACTCTTGATCGGTTTGGTTATGAATCCATCCTCAGCGAACATGTCCACCCGTACATGATGATGGTCTTTCCTCGGGAGGATGGGATCTTCCAGCACGATTGCGCCTTGCCAAACAGCTAGAAGTGTCTACACGTGGCTGGAAGAGCACAATCAAGACTTCGAAGATCTTCCCTGGCTCCCAAACAGCGTCAATCTCCATCCAATTAAACATCTGTGGGACTACCTCGATCATTGTGTTCGCCATCTGTTTCCTCCGCCACACACCCTTCAACAGTTGTGGGATGCACTGCACACAGCATGGCTCCAGATACCTGTGGGGACCTATCAGCACCGAAATGAGTCACTGCCAGATTGTCTAGCTGCTGTCCATGCTGCGAAGGGAGGTTAATCTGGATACTATCAGGTGGTTATAATAATGTGTTTCGACTGTGTATGATGCTGAGACCATAACTAAATCATTTACACGCTGCTGTGGACTTGCAACACCGTGCCTGGGTAGGCCGATGTATTGGCATGTCCCACTTTCCACCCTTCCTGGTGAAATGGTGAAAGTTTATATTCTCGCAGCTTTTACACTTTGGCAAAAAGNATAATAATGTGTTTCGACTGTGTATGATGCTGAGACCATAACTAAATCATTTACACGCTGCTGTGGACTTGCAACACCGTGCCTGGGTAGGCCGATGTATTGGCATGTATTCTCATGTCCCACTTTCCACCCTTCCTGGTGAAATGGTGAAAGTTTATATTCTCGCAGCTTTTACACTTTGGCAAAAAGAAATTTAAACATTAATAAAAATACGTAATCAAAGAAACAAAAATGGAATTTAATGAAAAATCAAAAGAAAGGAAGCAAGAATTGCAAACAGAAACGATGACTAAATCAGTTTGACATAAAATAAAAAATAAATCATTATTGCTGTATTGGAAGAATAAATGAGGTAATTCATCCTTGATTGGTCCGTAACTGGTCCGCGCAGATACAGCAAGGCTGGCATAGTCTGTAGTTTGGCATGTCTAGTTAGAGGGATGAAGAGGTGTGGGGTGGCTGGCAGACTAGTGTAGCTAGCATTAGGAGGAGAAGGGGAGGAGAGGGTGGAGAGACGTGGTGTGGCTGGTAGACTAGTGCAGCCTATGAAACGGAGAGGGGTAAACAGGCGTGGCTGGCCACCTATATGAGCCAAGTGGGGGGTGGAGGGGTGGAATGGTGGGTGGCTCTACCTCTCTCCCTCCTCCAGGCATGTCTAAAAATAGCTTGTTCACTCGCCTCCAGCACGGGGTTGCTACGTGCTGTCAGCTGTGTTCTGTGCCACCTGCAGTTTCCCATCTAATCACCCTTCAACTGTAAAAGCTACTGCGTAAATTACACTAAATTGTTTTATTTCATGGTTTGGCGACAAAAAGTTAGGGTGCGTAAACTATGCAGTGGCGTGAAATACGTGGAAATATAAAGTATTAACGATTTAGATGAGGATGCAATTCCAAATGATGAATTAAACTGAATAGTAATGCTGCGGACATCTTGTAAATATTTTTGCAGCTTCCTTAACCAACTCATTGCAGACTTTATCGAAAAAGTCCAAAATCTTTGACTTGGGTTTTTGATCTTCACTTTTTAATTTTGCTGGTTGCACTAATTTATCCACTAGCCAAACCGAAATGTTAACTGAAAACTAGACTAACGTTCTGCAAACAGATTGTAAACAAGAGCAATAGCATCATAGTTAACGAATCAACAATCAATATATAAGCCATTATTAATTTCAAAGCTTCAATCCACGGTGTTTTGTTCTCTGGCTGCTTTATCACTACCGTAGAACGCCAAGTTAAAATGGGAGCCGTGAAGAATAAAAAATGAACATTAACAGTTGACACAATCTTAGAAAACCCAGCACATTTTATTTCTTATTTAGAACATTACTAGAATACGTATATTTGATTTTTGCCATGGTGGTGTATTTATCCATAGATCAGCAATATTACATGCAAATGAAAAGATGAGATGCACTGTTTCTTTGAGGTTATATACATGCTGTAATATTAATTTATATTGTCTGATTATATTGAAACATAAATGGTAGTTACACTATTTTTTTTTTAATGCAATTCCATACCATCTCATTACGTGCACGTCACATGCTCCAGAAGAGAGACATACACTGACTGGTCGCCACCCAGGCCAGCATTCCTCCTCCTTAGACACAGCAGAAGCCTGGAGAGCAGAATACACCTCAAGAAAGAGAGTAATATAAATCTCCCCTGCCGAACAAAATCCCATGAGAAGGGAGACTAGTCGACAATGCAAGAGAGTTGCCCCTAAGCGAGCGGCGGATACCGTCCGCATGCCAGGCAACTACCCTGTATCCAGCCTTCCCCGAGAGATCGCAGCCAGTGCAGCACGAAGAGAGGAGCTATCCTGTCGGAGTCAGCCGATGGAACCAGAGACACCACCTGGCCAGGAGAACCAAGTGCCCTGCACCACTGCAGAATGTCAGTTGAAACCAGCAGCTCGCCTCAGCACCAGTTGTGTAAGGCTCTCTGATCTGTCTGCTCTTCTCTGCCTCGTGAGGAAATGCCCTGCTATTGCCAGTGAACAAAACTGGATTACTTCAGTACGCGCTGCAGCCCCGAAGAGTCGTCATTCACCCCCACACTTGACACTTGCCGTCAACCCACACACCCCATAACCCCCCTCAAGACCCAACAGGACAACACAACTTCAGTTAGCATACAGTTGTTCAGACAGTTACCTAATTCGTTGCTCTAGCTCTTCAAGCACACCCTTCAGACAGGCTCTTCAAGCCAACAAGCCCATTCACCTGTCTTTTGTTTTCTTCAACTTCCATAAGTTAATCAGTGCATTGATTTACAGCAGGAGAGTACGGGTCGCAGTGTTCTACTCTGGACGGAATAAAACACGTACCTATAGTCTAACTGCCATTTGTTCCTTCTTGAGTGAACTGTACGTAGTCGTTCCTGGTGTCACCCCGCAAAGGAGCAGCAGGGAACTGCAGTTTGTGATCTGATTTTCCGAATCTAGAGTAGGACTACGACCTGTCCACGAAAAAGGACTTGACGTATGTCACCTGAAACACCACACATTAGACGGCCACCCATATTGTGGACCAGGCATGCAAAGGTACCTGGTGCGTACGTACGGTAGAGCTCCAACCACTAGCAGGACACAAGACGAAGAGGCTAGATCGCCCTTGTCTGTTAACTCACTCCATCCCCCTGGTACTGGGCGTCGAACTCGCAGACGACGCTGAGCCACCATAACCAGTTGCCGACAGCGAGCTGGACGCCTGCCAGTCCCTCGCCGGAGCCACCCAGCAGACGTTGCCACAGTCAACCAGCTTGGTCGGAAGACCACACCTGGGATCTTCACCAACAAGCACTAGGCCCACGGCAGTAAGGCATGTCAGAGTAAAGTCAGCAGCCCCGCCAAAATCAACCAGCCGAAATTCCAGTCGAGCCCGGATAGACTTCATGCCGAGCAGGCTGCCTACCCGTGCGACCCTATTCAAGGAAACAATCAAGGCCAAGCGCCAGATCTTGCAGACCCTGCATCACTAAGGTCTATCCCCTGAGCCTGTGTGTCTGACCTGACACAGAAATAAAAACCTAGTAGACGCTGATATGCACCAGCCCTTCAGGCCATCACGTGTCAACATTATCAGTGTTAAATCATTATATTTTGCACAATGATATTAATAAACTTGGAATAAAATGTTTTATTTTCATATGTATATACAGTGTACTGAACCCAGATGTATTGAAAGTCTGTATCTATAAACCTATTCTGTTGTGACATCTGACATGCGATGGCCTAGGAAAAAGTGTGTCACGTCAAAATAGGATGTTTTGTTTCTGCGCAAGTCAATTGCGCAGGTAGAGGGCCGACTCTACTGTGGAGGAGTCTGGATTATGGTTCGTCGGCCTTGCACAGGTACCTTATATAAAGTCAGACACGTCGGGTATCTACTGGTAACAAAGTCTATGAGGGCGAGGTGATGTGTCTGGGCATTGGGCACGCGTGGTTAGGCGTGCTTACCACTGGTGTTGTTTCACCTTGGCAGTCGCTTGGGGCTCGGACCTGCTGTCTTCAGCTCTGTCTGGAGCGGGCGGCAGGGCTGGCTGGCTCAGGTGCCACCTGCCGGTGGTTGAGGTGCCGGCTGGCTGGTTGGAACGTGGTTGTCTGGTGCTGGAGTCCCACTGGTGGCCTGCTGGTCAATCGAAAGGAACCACTCCCAAGGAGAGAATGAACCCCTGGCGGAGTAATTCGACGACTGGATGGGCAGCTCCGAGGACCCTAATTAGGAGACCAAAGCGAAGGGGGGTGGAGGCAGTGGAGTAAGGCTCCGCTAAGTGTTGGGCAGCTTTTGCTCTCTCTCTCTCTCTCGCGGAGGGATATACAGCTGAGAGATGGTATACGTTGATTACTTAGGGGGTAGCAAGATGCCAGCTGTCCTCCACGAGTTTCTCCTACTCTCCCTTATCGGTGGGCAAACGTCATGGGCAGGAATGGTGCTATGGTTCATCCTGTAGAGTGCGGCAGGCAACAAACCCCTAGCTAGAGTATATTCCAGAAGTTCCTGGGTCAAGCACTGTCAGGCCTGGCACCCCCTCCGGCGAGTTTATACACTCTGGTGGGAATGAGTTAGCTGACTTAGTTGGCCCAGATGCTTTAATGTGTGTCTTTCAAGTGGTTGGGGTTCTTACGTATGTGCGCATCAGGTACCTTTACATACAAGATCCACAGTATGGGTGGCCGTCGACTTTGTTGTGTGTGCGACGTATGTGCAGTCCTGCTTAGGGCTTGCCTGCAGTCCTACTCTACTTCTGAAACTGTTACCAATTCGCAGTATCCTGCTGCTCCCTTATAGGGTGATGTCTACTAGGTTAGGGAAAAGGCACATGTTCACCTCAGAGACAGATGTTAGCTGGAATATGTGTTTTACTCTCTTGAGAATAGAACACTGTGACTCGTACTACCTCCTACATCTACACACTAGGTCTTCAAGGGACTTGGTACTAGATCAAGACAGGTGAAGCAGCCCGTCTGCTTGAGGAGTCTGGCTTGAGGAGCGGACGAGAGCGAACAATTAAGTAGTCATGAAAACAACTGAAACCTAATTGTGGCTTGTAGTCCTGAAGACACCCGGGGCACAAGGTGTGGTGTAGGTGTCGAGTGTGGTGATTCCTGACAGCAAGTGTCAGGGGTAGCGATGACTCTTCGACAGCACTGGTAGAGAAGGCGTCAGTGAAGAAGGCTGGTAGAATTTTGGAAGCTTTTGGGAGAGTCCTCAGGAGGACTGTGGCTGTTAGTTCAGTGCCTTAGCACGACTAATGTTATGGCAAGCTACATGAACTGGGGATTTCTGCCAGGCGCACTGCATTATATTGCTGCTGGCTGAGGGGTTCCTTCGTGTCTTGAGTGCTTCGGTTATCTTTGGCCGCCACTCCTCAGGTTCAGGCCGGGCGGTGACACTGCTGCCATCTCTTGGCGAGGTGGCAGCAGGGTGGTTTGGGCAGCTGTGCAGGTGGTACCCACCGCTCGCTTAGGGGCAAACTACTGCATGCTAGCTTCTGCTTAGTGGGTTTACAAGTGGCGGGGGCGATGAAGTGACTTCCTTTTACTACATTGGCGCTGGCATTATAGGGCCAGTCGGGGTTTGACTCCCTTGGGAGGCTCGTGACACGTACGTAATTATGCAAGATCGAAAAGAATAGTGTATAGTTGAGATTTTCAGGTAATTTTCGAGTGGTTATAGAACCTGAGTCTCGGGTCGGGTACTATTTGTACCCAAAAATTTTCAGGTCATGATTTTATGGCAAAAAACTTTTATAAAATTATACCTGTGCGAGATCCAGAAGTTCGCGATATTTTCCGAAAAAACATGTCTAATCTCTTTTGATTAAAAATAAAAAATTTCCTGGCATCCTAGTTATTTATTTGAAATATAAAGTGTTTTTATAAAAGTCCTGGTATTGTGAAAAACAAATTACAAAAATGTTCATACTTAAGTTGAAGTTACAAAGCTGTGATTTCACCAACACCACCTTCAAACAAGCAAGTAAAATTTAATTTTTTTTCCTCGCATGACAGAACACAGATTACCGTTATAATTATTGTAAAACAGACCTGCGAATCAGCCTTAACTGTGGCGCCAGACGAGCAGTTTGTTAACAGTTTCTTATAAAAATAAGATATTATATACGCATAAAAAATGCAGATTGGTACCAGTTAAAATTCCTTAGTAGTGCACACATGAACACCGATAACCACCAAAATTAGCACAAAAACCAGGCCATGAGTCAGCCTTAAACTATAAGCATTGTACATAACATCTGTTGCAGCTTTTGAATATTGCTTCAAATTATAAAAACTGTGTAATTGGAGGTACTTTTATTTAACAGTACGGTAGTTTTGATCGCCTGTAGTTTGAAACTTAAACAACGCCAAAGGTAACTCTGTTGTAGGTTATGATCATCAACAGACTTCCTAGTGTTTGGGCTCAACAAGCACACAGTCTTTCTCAAGATAACATTGATACTCCTTTTTTCTGTGGCAGTCTCCATCTCCCTCTTTGCTTCTCCACTCTGTCGCTCGCTACCTCCCTTCCTCCAGCAGCTCGTGCGCGATCAATACTTCTCTACCTGGCAACTGGTGACAACCAACCAAGCATAAGAGAAGATGGGGGAGGGAAGGGGTAGTACCATCCATATGGAAAAGAGAGAGATGAGGAATGCCTCTTCCTCTCATTTGTAGTAAGGGAAGGAGAAGTCCATTGACATTCTTTTTACCCATTCATGTCGGCGCCGGTACTAAAAAAAAGTCTGCCATCAGACACAGGTCGCAGACAACAGCAATTCCCTTGCATTTTTTTTGCCCACCTGATGCCACAAATTTAAAACAGTATATAAATGTTTTAACATACTTCAGACACTAGCCAATGCAAAAGTTTTGCAATACATTACCAAATATAAAGAGTGCATTCAGAATTAAAATTTCAAGAGTTTTTTACTGCAACAAAAAACTACCCAACAAAAAATTACAGTTACCCGACCCTACCTCAAAATTTACTACCTGCAGACCACTATTGTATAGGAAGCGTCATGCGTCACCTTTTTTATTTCTCTGCATTTAAAGACTACATGCTTTGAAAGTTCACATATATTGAAATTTTTTTTGTCAGTCCCCTGAGAAACGATGGATGGTGAATTCAATGTAACAGGTAGGTGACCAACTCTGTTTTTAAGTCGAGTCCAGTTTTAACTCGCTCGACTCAATTTTTCGAGCCACAAACCATCACTAGATTTAAGGTTTTATTTTTTTTCAACTAGCAATAATTAATTACGCTTTGGAGTGAAAACGAAATGAATCAGTAACTGCAACATGAATTAAAAGTTTGAATGCTCAGCAAAGTTAATTGTGTGAAATGTTTACTATTTATATTGCTGAGAATACTACAGAATCTAAAGTTTATGTACCCTGAATAATTACACTTGGATAATAGACCTCTCTTTAGTGAAAATATTTCTGTGATTACATCAGATTTGATTAGGTTATTTTGGTATATTTTTTGCTATGTTTTCTAGACTTTTGTTAAAAATTTTGATGATTTTTAAAATGTAATACAATATTTAAAAAAAAATAAAGTACACACACAATTAATTTTCCTGTACAAAAACATTAAATTGAATTGCTCAGTTAATACAAATTTGTTATTTTAATTGCTGAAATTTGCTAATTTAACAAAGAGAAAAATACTTATCAGTCCATGTATACAGTACATGTGTGTGCATCTAAAACAGACAAGTGATAAGAATGTATAAAATATGAGCAAAGGCAGCATTATTCACCAGTGTGATTCCCCCACAGAAAATAAATCTACTGAAAAAATGCAACCGTAAAAAGAATTACTCTGCAAAAGATAGATGTAAAATTTTTTGGTAGAATGCCACAATTTGTACGAGTCCAACAATTTGACTGAAAAAATTAGACCTGGTAACTTATAAAAACTGGTTAAATCTATTTACGTAATTTCAATTATATAATTTTCAGGTTATAAGAACATAAAAGAGATTCCACTAAAAACTCTATAGTATTTATTTATGTTTCCTAAAATAAAAACAATTAGGTTGGGTGAAATATCATATTCAGCCTTTTATATTTAGGATTTATAGAAAATTAATTAGCATTACTGGGAATTTTCATATTCTTGGTCATGTAGACCATGCGCATAACCCATTAATGTCAATATAGTTAGTTTGACTGAAATCGGTTCAGTGGTTCTCATTTTATGTTTCAAGGTTATGGATTTAGAAAATTTCTTACCTATCTGTTGCAATTAGGTTGGGTGAAATAACGTATTCATCCATTTTTAAGTCAATGCCTTTTTCTATACTTGAAACAAACAAATGCCTATTCAGCATAAATTATTTTGTGAAGCGTTAAAGAGTATTTTTTGAAATTTCAAACAACTTAAGTAAATTTCGTGAATTTCACTCTTTGCACATTGAAAAAAAATAGGTGCCCTATTGATACTGGCTGTTTGTTTTGATAACTAGTTTCAATAGAATGAATATTTTATGTCAAAATATTTTTCACAAAAATCTTTGATTCTACTTTGAAAATACCTATTAATTTCAAGTTACCACAGTGTTCATTTAGTACTCTTAAGGTGTCTACGTATAGGATATCTATCCAAAGCTGAGTGGATACCTTCAAGAATGTGGCTGAACTGTTTTATCAAATTATGGTAGGATATGTAGTCAGTTAACTTCTCAATTGAATTAGACTACTTTACGTCCTTGACAATGTGAAAAAATTTCGCATATTAAAACTTTACAGCAAAATTTAAAAAAAATTTGTTTTTTACATAAATTAATTATGTACAGTATGTAAAATAGGCAAGACCAAATGTGCAATTCACACAATACAAAACTTAAGTGGAAGACTATACTCACGGAGCTTGTTCCAGCAGTGACGACCAGCTTGACTGAGGGACAGACACAGCACACAATCTCTCCATTGCTCTGCATCATGGCCTCGCACACCATAACAGTCTTCTCTGAGTCATACAGGCCTATGCGCAGGCTGTGGTCAGCAAACCCCCATGCCACATACTTGTTGTACACAGATGGCACAAGTACCTTATTCTGCTCCACCGCTAGCACATTCTTCTCCACTTGCATTATCTGTCCCACAGGACCTTTCAGTTCTGCAATCAGACACAACAAGCTTCGCACTTACTCTTACACTCTTAGCTAACCTTTATGGGTAAATGTGGTGAACTACAGGATACAAACAGTTTGTGCAATTGTGTTTACCAAACTATAAAAATAAACATTGAAAATTACATGATGGGAATAAAAATATCTCCACAAAAGTCTGAATTAATTAATGAATCAACCACCAACTATGTTCTATAAGGAGCAGTTACAGTCTCTACTCGGGAATAACCCTTACCCCTGTATAACAACATCCCCTTCTTTTAATCATGGTTTAGAGTACTTGGAAAAAATTAGGGTCCAATTTCTACCAATAGAGTCATCTAAAAATTATGACCTTTAACGGTTCTCTAGAAAACAGTTGCTACTTTGGAGTCATCATTTCATTTTAGACAGATTCTAACCAACCCCTACAACCTTTATGCAAAAAGAGCATTAAAGTTTTACTTCAGCTGCATTTAAGCTATTTCAGCAGGACAATCACACATATTTATTATTTATTAAATACAGTCAAATGGTTTCCATGCATTGACTTGTAAGAACAAATTGGACTTATTTTGGTGACTTACACCCAAAAAGTAAAAAATTGTGTCCACGTTCACTAGTTTCTAGAGTGGAAATAATGTGTTAATGAAATATAAATTAATTTTAATGTTTTGAAGTTTTCCAAGACAAATTATACCCAAAATAAACATACAGGTCCTCCTCTATTCACCTAAAAACAGCCGAAACAATGCACCAAGCAGCTTTCAGCGAGTGCAAGATTTGTTTTCACTGGCTATTTACAGGAAAATCAGTTGATTTATTATTTAAATTTTACTTATCATCAGTAGTCCATTATCCTGTCCGTGGACTTTATGCCCACTTGACGTAAGGGTGGTAAAAGGTAGATCTCCTAATGCAGTTGCAATCAGCGTGGCTCCCTTCACCATTGCTTTGAACAACTCGCGTACTATTACAATGGGAGCAAGTGACCTTGCCAAGATGAATGGCGAGGGAAAAGCAGCTAACTTATCCTCCCTTCCGCGACAGCTAGGCGCGCACCTGGCACTATCAATACCGTGTTCTGCCTTGCCACGGCCAGCATGTTCCATTCTACACATGCACACACCCGCGTGCACACACATGTACACACACACAAAAAAAGAAAAAACTGTGCTTAACAACCACAGAGTCGAGGGCAGACTGCTTGCCTTTCAAATGTGCTTGTATCTGGTGGTGTTGAAATATTTTACTAGTAGTTATTAATTAATCAATTTTGCATTTACTTTCATTATGTATAGTTTATTGTAGGAGCCATTTTGGTGCATCCTCTTCTGTGAAATGTAATGCAGTTGACATCCTATCTACAGTTTTCAGGAGACTATCAAAAATTTTCCATACATTAGGGATTTCAATAGTTGAGGGTTCTGACATATTCATCAGTAAATTGCAACTTTAACCTTATTAGACTTCTACTGACTGCTGTAGCTATACCTGCACCTAGGGCGGAGGGCCGAGGGTATCTGACACTGGGAGGCCTGCTTGGGTATTAGGATAATCATTTCCTGGGATGAGAGTGATATTAAGACCAGGGAATAGCCATGGTTATCTAATCTGTGTCAGGGGGTGTTATCTGCCTGCAAGTTTTTATGTGTACCAGGTAAAATCAAGTTCTGGCTTACCACATCCAGAAGCTGAGGCAAAGGGTGCTAACTGGAGCTAGAATAATTCCTTGAGCAACTGTGTCACACGCCAGTGTGTAGGGCGGGGATGGTCGTCCTTTTCTGGTGTCTTGATATGCTAAATGAGCGGAGGCATCTGCCTCTCATAATACCTCCTGATCTTCCCTAGCTTGATGTCGTGTTCGAGCTTAGTGAGAGCGGTAGGCAGGCAGGCCTTGTTATCTATTGATGTTTTGGCGAACTCCTCTAACGTGGGGGAAAATGCAGGACATGGCATGACTAAACGAATTAAGATGAGGATCACTTTCAGGTCGGAAAGCAGCACGTCAGGCAGAGCTGGCTTTCTCCTTAAATTGTTTCCATAACGCAAGAATATAAAAGGTAGAGTAGCTTACATGAGGAAAAAGATAATCAATAGTAGGTTCACTGGATTTTATTTGCTGCTTCTGGCGAGTACAGATTACACACAAATTACACATGGTTTAGCAATAATTTAGGTGAGATTGAACACTTGATTACAAATAACACTAGAGAGCACTACGGAGGCACACGCAACGAGCACTTGTTTCGGTGAGGGCGTGGAGTGCGTTCTCAACATCCACGTGGGCCTGCATCTTGGTGGTAAGAGTAGGATGTGGAGAGATGGCAACTCTGTGTGTGTTTCAACCCCTGTGCCTAGGTATAGGTTGAAAGTGGTTAAGCGTATTTTGACCCCGATCCCACTGAAAGGAGATTGTGAGGTACGTACCGCTACCGCTGAGTGTGTTCCGGCCTCTGTGTAGCAAAACAAGGTTTAAGGAAAGCCAGAATATCCACCGTTGCCACCGAGCGTATTTCGGGGCCCGAACAAGGAGGATGGGTTAGTGGTAGCGACACTGAGCATATTTTGGCCCCTGGTCGTCAGAAGGGCGATACATTAAAGAATTACTTAATTCCTAATTTCTACAGGGTTATAATATTTTCACACTATTTTCATTCAATTTACTACATGGAATGTTTATGTAAATAGATAACGACTTTTTTCTTCTTAGAGAATGTTTATCTCCGGCAATCACAATTATTGCATTAATAACTTTGGATTTCTTATAGACATAATTTAAATAATCGTTCAAATGCCTAGGTGGAATTTATACAGACATCATTATTTCCTTCATTACGTTAAGGCTAAATACTGTTACTGCAGCTTTAAATTCATAGCCTCACTTTAATCAAGACGTTAACTTAAGAAATGCAGTTTGTCTGTTAATCAGACATTAATTACAACACAGGCCACCTGTCGGCTTTACATAATCATAAAGAACACTCTATGGTACAAGCAACGTGGTATCTCCTGATAAACCTATGGCTAAAACTTTGGCACACATTACTTCATGTTGAGTATAATAATAGCTATACATTATCTGTGAATAAAGTTGAACTAATAAACACAATAAAAGCTGGAATTTAAAAAAAGTATTACTGTAATACTTTAAATAATCCATTAAAAAACATTTCACCTCAGCTCATTTAAATAAAGAATTTAACATCACAAAATACAGTATATAATTGATTGTAATTTGACACTGAATGCAAACTGACCAGAAACTATCAACCCTCTGGAAATGAAAATAATATGACACCAAATGCAACCCAAATTTTGAATGTCCACACGCACTCGATCAGCTCAGAGAGTGCGGAGAGATTATCGATTGGACAGTGTGTTCACGGTGGGCAAGACGGAAAAGAGAAAGCCTCAGCGGCAGTAGGAGGGAAACAATCTACCTCTCGGCACACAGAGGGAGGGAGCAAGAACGCCACAATGGTTGTTAGGCAACTAGTTCCCTCTCTACCAGCCGTGTAAGAGGAGGAAGCAAGTTCTTAAGAGTATCACCGACGACAGCCGAAGCTTAGGTAGTATAGTGTGCACTTGCCAACGCTGTCTTCTGATTTTCCTTGTACAGTTAAGCTGTGCTCGGACTTGGTGCTTACGCATTATTAGACGATAAAAGGTGTCGAATAGGAACCTACAGAATATCAGTTTATTGAAAAGAGTTGTATCTATTGAAATAAATTAATACAAATCCTCCCATCTCCCAACAAGAAGTTACTGAAAATGAGATTTTCACTTGGTAATAAGTCGCTTGGTGTTCAAACAATTTTTGGCAACAAAGGGAGGTCAAGTATATGCTATATGATAAAACACCGACTTTAAGGGTATAAAAGGCTTTTAATCGCAAAAGAAAAAACGTTTGCAAAAAATAATTACTCATTAAAATGTATTGCATAATATTTTTCAGGTAAAACCATTTTCTTTGAAATACTATTTTGAGCAACAAATAATCTTGATAAAATTTTTATGATCACCAGTTGCATGGTGGGAAGGACAGGTGCACTTGCTCTGTGGCCAGGCGTATAAGGGTTGGAAGCACGTCAGAGAGAGAGAGAGAGAGAGAGAGAGAGAGAGAGAGAGAGAGAGAGAGGATGCAGCTTTTAGTTTTTGCTAGACAACTCCTTCCTCTTTGGCTAGCATGTAAGGGGAAGAAAAGGGGAGCACGGCTGAAAGAGACACACGGAGAATACCACGCTGGTTGCTAGGTAACAGCTTCCCCTCTTAACAGACACATAAGAAGAGGAAGCATGCCAGATGCCAGTGCTATCAGCTGAACTAAGCAGCAGAAATGCAGTATTGATGATCGGCGGCGTGCTTGACGTATTTCACACACAGTTTTTAGAAGTGATAAAAATTATCGTTGCTAGAAATCTTAAGTGACGGGACCGAAAGATATTTTGATCAACACAATATCCGATAAACGATAAAAGCAGGTAGTTTTATCATTATGTATGTATGAATTTTGCCAGATCCACTGAAAATTAATAGGGGTGTGCGAAGCTTTGCATTTTCGAAGTCAAATTGAAGACTTTTGTACCTTCGACTTCATCTTCGAATAAAAAAATCTTCGAGGCAAAAGTTGAAGATTTTCACCAAGTGTTTTTTTCACCGAAACTAGTATCAAAACCAGCAACAAGTATCATTAATAAGGGTGTGCGGATATTAGAAAAGTTGGAAATATTAATTTACGAATTATTTTCATTGGAACTGCGAATATCTTATGCAAAAATTGTGAATAATTTAGAAAATTGTGAATAATTTACGTAGGAGTGGTTGTACAGTTGTGCCGGCCTTTTGAAAGTTTTCCCGTGGAAGGAAGCACAACCTCAATGGAAAAAATGCTCAACTTACACTGTTTTTCAAACAAATTTGTAGTTTTTATCCCAAGCTCCACCCTGCTGAGATAATCTACCAGCTTGACATTGAGGAGGATCGATCATACACAAGGGGAGGGAATGAATGTTTTTACAGTGGGGTGCTTTCCTTTGTCTCTTTCTTTCTCTTTCTCCCCCTCTCTCATTCTTTTGTTAGGCGAACAAGGCGTCATGCCTGACACACACCAGTGTAAGGCTGTTTAATAGGAGGGTGACCAACCATGACATAACAAATAGAGTGTAGATTTTCTGTCCCGAAATATTAATGTTTCTTTCCTTTCTAATTTTGACATGTGCAGCGATGTCATAACAGTTAACACATTTATCACGTGCGGGAGTTGGGTTGACATACGTACTACAGCTGATACGTCTTTTTGGAAGAACTGCACACTTTCCTTGTAAGCAGTGAAAGTGGCTCAACTCTCTTGCTCTGAGGCCCTAATGCCACTACCATCCAGCAAGTTTACTATCTAGCCTGACCTTAACAAGGGTCTTTGGAGGAGGAAAGGGAAGAGGCCAAATGTTGATAGCCACCCGCTGATATCACTGTGCGGTGGTGGTGCCAAATGGGACTGGATATATGGAGTATGGTAGTTTTTATAAAGTTTGTCAGTTTTTCAGCAGTACAAGATTAGGATGTGTTTTATTCCATTGCTTAGTGTCTAGTAAGCATACATTTTTGGCAGTAACGGTACAAATGAGTTGAATACACTTGAAAACTTGTAGCCTACTATAAATTAATATATATATTATTTAACCCTTCAACTTTGATTTTTCTTTGAAATTCCTTAGCATGATGCAAGCTTCGCTTCGACTTCACTTCACATTTGAAAAACGACCTTCGCACATGCCTAAAAATTAACTGTAGATACTGTTTATTGGTACATGTGTTTTGGGTACATCAAGAGTCCACTGTATCAGCATATGTAAACCGCTTTGTAAAATAGCTTGATCTACCATTTCTGGTAAGTGACAAAGCTACGGAGTATGCACATTCCACACATTCAAAAGTATAGTAAGAACGATTTGGAATAAAATACTGACTTATATTGTTAGATAAGGTGTGAGAATGAGAATTCACCTTTGATCGGCTGCAGTGAGGGCCGCAGATTGTCCAGATTGTGGAAGAAGAGACGGTCCCCAGAGCAGAAACTGAGGCCTGGAGTGATGGGGCCAGACTCCACCACTGAGCTGCGTTGGCTGATCTTCTTGGCTGGGTGCGGCTTCTTGAACAACTGTTTCGGGATCTGTCCAAAGTTGTTGATGAAGCCTATCGTTGCATTCTTCTTCAGGGGGTCATCAATGCTGCAAAAAGAGACAGACAGACATTCAGTAACCTAAAAAGTTAATCAAAGATTGTGGATTTTCAACCTAAATTTCAAAAACTTCCAGCTTTTATGTATACATATTTTACATGAGAATAGAAGACACTTGCCTACCTCATGCTGTTGTAAACACCGAACATAATAACTTGGTGCTTGAGTGACACCATGTTGGTTGTTAAATTTTGCAAAAATGATTGCATTTTAATGTGTTCTTCCTTTAAACTTTTGTTTTGTCATGTGAAACATTTCATTATTATAATTCCCTTGCAACATTTTTTTTGGTGCTTTATAAACTTTCAGTAAAACAACGCTTGACTATGTTAACTTGAGTGCACAAAAAAAAAAACACTACATATTTTTTAGAGGTGGAACGAACAGAGTTTTTACACCAAACCGAACTAGAACTTAACCTAAAACATTTTCGTCTAATCAAAACCAAGACAAGCCAAAACTGTAAAACGGTTTATGTGTTTATGGATTGAACAAACCATGCTATAATTCATTGAGCTTACATCAGACTTCAACCAAACTTTATAAAAAGCATCAAGTCAGAGCATCAAAAAATCATAGTTATGCATGCAGTGCCATTTATGAAAATAAATGGATTTTATTGGTGTAAATAGTTGGCAGGGAAGAAAATAGAGTTAGAAACACCAAACCATGAAAGTTATACAAAAATGTAAAGTGATTCTTTTCTAAATATTTAAATACCAACTTTATTTTCCATTCATTTAAAGTGAATGTTTTATTATTTTGAGAAATTGACTTGCAACCTGGGTTGGCAGGGAGGCCAAGCATCTTCCACTGTTGAAGCCTGAGAGCTGTTGCTCCATTCACGGAGTATTATAACAGCTGGAGCCCTTCTCCGGTAATTCAATATCTCGACCCTCAGCCCGCGGAGGTGCTGAAATAGCAATAAGGCAAGTGTTGGGTCGGGTAGGGCGAAGATGGTAGCAGTATTGAAAAGCATAGTTGATGACAGATGCCCGGGGAATGTGAGTTAATGCTTACAGCTGTAGCTGGGGTAGGCCTGATGGGCTCTGGCTGGCACTTAGGCAGTATCGATGGCAAGGGTGATACTGGCCTCAGCACGGCAAAGCACCCTGGACAGTAGATTGACGCTGTTGTGCTGGAGCTGCTGGTTCTGGATGGAGTCTGCCAGGTGGTGATGGCAGTGGCTGTGGAATTTTCTAGACGGTAGGCAAACAAATCCCTCATGCAAGTGAGTATAGGTCCTTTGACAGTCGGCACCCTTGACCCACAGAAAATTGAGCTTGAGCAGCGGCTACCTTCTCAGACTTTGCCCTCCTCCGATCTATGGTATGATGGGGCATGTAACAAGGTAGAAGCTTAGGCATGCTCTGGTGGTAAGACAAGGTAGCCTAAACTGAGCATCAAGGAAAGGTGGGCCATCCAGTATGCCAGAGCCTCTCTCTTGGCACCAGTGCCAGAGGATAGGTTCACTCCCGAATGGAGGGTGTCCCTCCACCTCCTGGTAGCGAGTCCTGCTCCCCAACTCAGTGATGCCCAGAGGTGCAGCCTTATCGCTGGTAGCCAGATGCTCAGCTGAGTCAGGTGACGTTTACAACTCGGGGATTGCACATACACCTATAGGTGGTGGGAGGCCTAGCTATGCCTACTCCCGGAGAGCTCAGAGAAGCAGGGTTATCGTAGATAACCTAGTCTTTCTTGAGTATGTTTCATAGTAAGGGCTTTCTCTCAGCCCCAACGGCACCCAGGAAAGCAGTCTTATCACTGGTAAACAGATGCCCAGAACAAGGTAAACAGTGGTTCTGAATCTAGTACAAGCCTGAAGTGCTTCGGGTCTCGGATATTGTCTGAGCATGAAAGGGTGACGTATTGTTGGGAAGGAACAAAGTGAACAGAATGGTATAAGACAGAGGTAAGGGTTTATAAGGGTTTATTCAAAATAAACCACATATAACATGGACTATGCCCCAGATGCCTAAAAAGCAGTAGTAACCTGACTACCAAGAAGGTCTATGATTTGTGCGGGGATTGGCAAGGCAAGAGCGATTCCTGAAAGCAAAGCTCTAGGCACACTGTGTGGTTGTGCCAGCACGGAGGTACAGAATCACCATCAGACTGGCAAGGACATCTTAAGAGAACGATGCTAGTGCACAGAGCATAGCAGACTGTCTTTCAGGTGAGTCTTGAAGGATGACAATTGACAGTTGGACATCCTGGTGAGCAGATAGATCTGCTAGGCAGGCGAAAACAAACTGCTTAGAGGGGCCTGTATGAACCCTATTTATACCTGTCCGGCAAACTGATTCCCACCAAATTTTACACGCCGGTAGAGCTACAGTAGGACACACATATATATATATATATATAAACATGTTCTAGGTGTGTGGCAGGCCTTTTTTTAATGGTGTTAATATAAATAATTTAGGTAAGTACGTTATATCTATCAAACAATTCAACAAAATTTAACCAAACTTTGTACACTAACACATTAGAAGCATCAATTATGCATACACAGATCTTTGGTAATTGTTCCGTATTGTGTACCCTTATGGTAAACCCATAGTAAAACCGCGAGTGCAGTATCGAGTATCCATTCAAATTGTTTCCTTTACAAGTCAGTGTACTATAGCGTATCCGGCCGAATTCCGTTTAGCATATCCAAGTTCAAGCCAATTGTTCCGTATCACGTAACCAAGGGTAGTTTTACTTTAAAAAAAAAAAGTTTTCAATCGGTAAACGTACAATGGTGTGTGCGGGGTGTAAAATAACCACGTTGAAAGCTCGGAAACTGATTTATTTCTCGGCGGACGTAAACACATTCCTCGTCGAGCACGACATCCTCAAACCGTTGATACAGAACGGACGATGCAGCAAAGGCGAAGCCAGGCTCGTGGACAGTCGAGGTTTGTTTTACTGATGTCGACAGCATACGGAGAATGGCATGAAATGTAATTTCAAAGTGTCTGCGAGACAGGGGAGATTCAAAATTGTTGCCGGGCAAGATCATTAAGTTGTGTTTATTGTGGTGCCTGATCAAGTATCCCCGACAGCAGACTATAGTAAACGAACTTCAGTGCTCGGGCAAGACAGTCATTGCCTGGTCGAATTTCTGCCACCAAGTGTGCATAGACTGGGTGTTAACTTACAGGAAANACAGTCATTGCCTGGTCGAATTTCTGCCACCAAGTGTGCATAGACTGGGTGTTAACTTACAGGAAACGAATCAGCGGGCCTCTCAAAATAGTCCAGATAGACAAATCAAAATTGGGTAAGCGCAAAAACTGTAAGGGACGTAAAGTTCACGGCCAGTGGGTTTTCGGCGGTGTAGAGAGAGGTGATCCTACCAAGTTCTCCCTGGTGCCGGTGGAAAGGAGGAACGCCGCGACCTTAGTCAAATGTATTTGTGAATAAATCGTGCCGGGCACGACGATAATTTCAGACTGTTGGCAAAGTTACAGTAACTTGGACATGCATCGGTATCGTCACATGCAAGTAAATCACCGGAAGGAATTTCTGTGTAGTGAATAGAGAGGAATAGTTAACACCCGAAACAAACTATAGTTGAGGCAGGGCAAGGCTTTAAGAGTACACACGCAAAACATCAAACGGAGTTGGTGTTCGGTGAGGTACAGCATTCCGTGTTTTGGTAGACAGAAAAAGTCGTGGGCCGGCTACCTGGCAGAATACATTTGGAAAAAGAACCACCAGTATGGGCAATGACTGCACTCTTTGCTGATCCATGCAGCTGCCACGCATGAGGTGAATCGGCACAAAGGCGGCAACAGTGGCGAAGGCAGTTCTCTTTTCGAAAGGTAACTTTTTGGATTTTTACAAAAAAAATAAACAGAAAAACGAAAAATGAGGTGTGGTACTCTATTTAACTAACTCGGATTAACTGTTGGCGACGTCTTGG
>NQII01000103.1:601628-628613 GCA_002778355.1 Clitarchus hookeri | reverse complement strand
TGCTCATGGCACAACTTCCAAGCTTGTCAGCCGTTTCTCTGGCGTGTTTCACCTTCCGGGTGGGTCGGCGATATTTTCCTGTCATCTGCCTTCCCTATCTTAACTCCCTTGACTGCTACTTGCTTAACTCGGCGTAACGTCGGCGTGTCCAAGTTCACCGGTTTGCTAGGGGTGAGGGAGGGGAGAGGTCCCGCGCTGCAGCGACACGTATAATGGCCTGCACACGTTACCTACATCTGGCTTCTCCGCACATGTGCCTGTCAAAGGTGGAGGATTAAAATCATGGGGGGTGTCAGCGAGGTTTCTACTTCCAATATGCGTTACACGTCAATGAGTAGTTGGTTTTACCAGTAAAAAATTAAAGTGTGAATGGCATGCTGTTTGGTGTCTGTTTAAAATGAAAGTGACTTGTTATTTGCGTCATTTTAAAGTGTAAATAAGTACTTGGTTTTACCAGTAAAAAATTAAAAAGTGAATGGCATGCTGTTTGGTGTCTGTTTAAAATGAAAGTGACTTGTTATATGCGTCAGTTTAAAGTGGGTGGCTGTTTATTTAGGTGCGCAATAATTTGGGAGTGAGAGGGAAGTCCGATTCGTTACTCTTTGGATGATATATACTTCTGTATTTGACTCTACACTGGGAATCTTAACTTGTTTAGTTTCGATAACTTTCATCAGACGAACAAAGCGAAAGAGCCTTGCGCAACAAAAGGTATGTTGAAATTGTTTCCAGTTTTTCTCATTACATCTACTGCTGAGAAATGCAGTGTGGAGGCGATGATGCGTGGTACATTAATTATAAGCTCGTGATTGCAAATTATTGAAAAGATATTTTGCATGAGTGAATAAGTTGTAAGCCCATGAAGGGCAGCTGGTTTTCCTCATTACCATTACCACTGAGAAATGCAGTGCGGAGGCGTTGATGCATGGTACATTAATTATAAGCCGTAAAGGCTTTGGAGTTTCCATAAATTGCTCATTGTCTTGTTTTTTTTTTTGCACTCATTGTTTGAAGACTAATGCCAAAGCAATGTTGCACAACTCCTTTGGTCGGCTATTTGTTTTGGGTTTAAAGTGTAAGTTGGTCGTTGTTTGTGTCAGTTTAAAGTGTAAATGAGTAGTTGTTTTAATCAGTAAAACATACTTGAATTTACGATGGTTGGGTACTAAATTTATTCTGGATACGCAATAGCTAATTTTTAGCATTGAGTCACTTTCCACACCAGGATACGCCCCGGGAAACAAATAGGAAAAGTTACCAATTGTTCTTTTTTCGATTTGGGTACGCCACAGGAAACAATTGGGTGTTTGTCAAAATTTTTCCCCGAGGGAATGGGATACGTGGGTCAGAACAAATGAGGCAATGGGTTAGGAACACGTGTATTTGTAATTGTCTCACTAATGTAGCATATGTTTCTGGTTTCATCTCTAATGATGTTGCTGTTAACAAGACGTCAAGGCCTACCTATCATCTAAGCTTTTAAGAACTTCAAGTTATTTGCACTCATGGAGAGGAAAGTCGGCTTGTTAATTACATCAGTAACTTCTTGTTAATATATAAAGACAACTTTACGTAACTTTTTTTATTAATTTATTTTTGAATTACTTGTGTTAAGATAGTAGCAAACAAGAATAAGTATTTACAATATTTTATGTGTGACATTAAAAGAAATCCTGAACATAGTGTCAGATCCCCGAGCCCCTGGCCACATCGCAACAACAGTTTGAGTGCTAGCAGCCTCTCATCCTGCAACCCCTTAGGGAGTGGGTGATACAAAGAGCAGTGTCTGCCTTCCAGCCTGCCGGTTGGTCAGCCTGACTTGCCGTGGAGGCGATGTCGCCAGCAATGTTGGAGAAAACAGCCAATAAGAAGCCGAAATTTAGAAACGAAAAAAAGTAACTACTGTTATGTTTGTAAACAAGGGCGAAAAAACAAGAAGCTGGATAGTAAAGTTTTAAAAACTAGTGGAATATTGTTTACTTTAAAAAAATCAGTTTTGAAGAACTTCTGATTCAAGATGTAGAGAATAGTCGGTATTTGTAAGATATTTCTAGTGGGGAATACTGCAATAAGATGCAAAAATATAAGGCCTGGATGGAGAAAGCTGGCAGTCTGAACCTTCAAGATATGTTTTGTGGTACCATACAGCTTCTTAAAATACTGCCAAAAATTTGTGTATTTGTGTGTTGTCAAATATCACCTGGAAGATAGCAGGCAACTTCAGCTTTTTTTCCCGTTAGCTGTATCGCATTGCGCAATGCTATTGTGAAGAGCACTGCCAGCAACACTTTGTTTCATTGCCGCCTTTCACTTCATCGCGCCGCATTGCGCTATTGTGAAGAGGGCTTTTGAAGGGAAGAAATCTGAACTTATGATGTTAGTACGGAATTGAGTCATAAAGTGTTCGTTAAGGTGAATATTTTATTAATATGCCAGACATAACGTAAAAATTTGTTAAAGTGAAAGAAAAATCTGTTGTATGGCATAGACTTTTGTCGGGACCAAAACAGGTGTTTGTTATAATGAAATGTTCGTTAACGTGAAGTTCGTTAAAGTGATGCTTTACTGTAGATGGGAGACCTCTGTGGCAAACCGAGTGAGTCAGATACAAGAGTTGATTTCCATAAATTGCTGGAGAAATTTTGTTTCAGAAGAAAATCCTGCAGATTGTGCCTCCCGTGGTTTGTTGCCATCTCAGCTAATCGATCATGTTCTTTGGTGGTCTGGGCCTTATTGGCCCTATGTGTCAACTTTCATGCATCGAACCACAAGATACTCCAGGCATTGGTTTGTGTGAGATTGAGTGTATCTCCTGCAAAGAAAACTCAGGCGTGGTACAACAAGCATTTCCTGAGACCTGGTTGCTCATTACTCAACCTTAGGGAAGCTGCTGCGAGTTACTGCTTATTGTCTTAGGTTTGTGCACAATCGTCGACGGCCCAGAGAGCAGAGTGGTCGCACCCCCGACATTAGAGGAGCTTAAGAGGAGTCTTCAAGTCTGTCTCCAATAAACTCAGTCATCGTTAACAGCAGATATAGCTGCACTGGAAAGAGGAAAACTGTGCTCAACAATCATTCGGTGATGGAACCCTTTTTGGATCCTTCAGGACTTCTCAGGGTGGGCGGAAGTCTGTCTCATGCAAATCTCTCATGCCATGTGCAGCATCTGATACTTCTACCTAAGCGACACCTTACTGTATTGATAATTAATCATTATCATTACCTTTATCTTGACGCCTGCGGCGTCCCTATATGTTATCCGTCCGTACTCAAGCTCTAGCGAAGCACAGGCGGGTACGTCNATTAAGCAGGTTTTGTGACAGTGTGTCAAGTGTTTCCACACCAAGCCCATTCCTTTTTATCCAGCAATGGGTGAACTCCTTGCTCCTCGGGTACAGCAATTCAGAGCATTTCAGCACACTGGAGTTGATTACCATGGTCCCTTTCACATCACCATGACTCGAGCACGAGGGTGCAAGTCGACCAAAGCATACGTGTGCTAGTTTGTGTGCATGGCCACTACGCCTTACATTTGGAGCTGGTGTCTGATTTGTCCATCCCTATGTTCTTGGCTCCCTTTCAGCACTTCATTTCAAGACGAGGGAGACCCAGTCATATGTGTAGTGACTGTAGGAGCAACTTTGATGAGGCATCTAGAGAATTGGCTGAACTGTACCAGTTTGTACGTGTTACGACTCACAATGATAAGGTTAGCTCCATCTTGTGCGAAGAGGGAATAATGTGACAATTAAGCCCACCACCTGCACCCCATTTGGGGGGCTATGGGAAGCAGGTATGAAATCAGTAAAGACCCATCTTACAAAGGATATTGGCCAGCAAGTTTTGTTATGAAGAGATTTCCACTGTACTGATTTGCATAGAAGGTGTCTTGAACTCTCGTCCTCTGTGTGAGCTCAATTCTGACCCCTCTGAATTTAATGTGCTCACATCAGCTCACTTCCTCATCTTGCAGCCAATTACTGCTCTACCAGAATCAGATATTACAAACCTGAACCTCACTCGCTTGAATCGCTAGCACCTCATAGCGAAGTCCAGAGGACCAGTAACAAAACTCTCGTTACTTGAGTGGGAGACACTGCTAACATGATCCACAGGACCACTGTAATTGATATTAAGAACTGAATTTGCGGAACGCGTGTGCACACACACAGATTACAGTTTAGCATCCATAATTCACTGTCTTTTTAAGGTGATTTTACGAGTTTATTTTATGTTATATCCTTGAATAATTAAAGGCTAAACTGTGAAGGCATATATGTGTGGATAAGGCATTTTATAAAGTTCGATTTGACTTTGATTCGAGTTCGATGAATTATAGCATTATTCAGCTTGAGTTCGGTTCGTGGACAGTTTTGAAGGTTCGGTTCAAGTTTGGTTCGATAAAAATATTCTAGGTCAAGTTCTAGTTCGGTTCAGTGCCAAAATCTGGGTTCATCCCACCTAGTTATACAGTTAGCTGAAAAGTATTACTCTATAGCATTACATAACTCAGTTTGCTGTCGTTATAAATACTGGGTAAAACGTGGAAACAAATGTAAACAACTTTTATCACACATTGCAACTACTCAATGTACGGGCTACTTTGTATAGATTTCACAATAATACAGATTACTTATGAAAAAAATTTCACCTAAAGTGACCTGGACAGAGCATAGACAACTTCGAAAAGTAACCTGTAAATGTCAACATTTCCCTCGTAGAAGAGATGATGGAAGACATTGACAGCATCAACAGCAGGTGATCCCTGCTGCTTGTAGCCGAAGATGAGATCGATCCACTCATGCAGGTGCTGAGATACGTAGTCGCACTCAAGGGCCGCACGGTGCACACGTATAAACTCACGAGTATCCCCCTTGGCCCAAGGTGGCAGCACCACATCTCCCAGTTGCACCCCACTCTGCTTGCATCCTACAAACAGTAACAACTGCAGTTAGTTTACAAGTATTACGTCAATGTATTACAGTAATCAATTGCCAACAGCAGATGTCACATTTTTTAAAAAAACACCATGGTTGAGAAAATTATGGTAGAAGAATACACAATCTTATAGGGAACAAAGGGATAGGATATTTCTGCCAGCTAAGTTATGTATTAGCACTCAGAAATTGGACTTCTATGGCTAATAGTAAACCGGATAGCATCAGTGAAACAACACACTATTTACCAAGACACTGCTGATGTGTTTTGAGCCATATTTCACATTCTACACAACATTGGTGTTCACAAAAATAAATTAAAGTCTAATCAAGTTGACGCTATTAAAAGAAAAACTCTTGGTTACAAAACATGGCACGTCTAAAATTATCTTTAAAGTGTGCTTTTTTCTTCCCCAACAAACTTTGTGTTTAGTCGTCTCTGATGTAAAGCCACTTGACTCTTAAATGAAATATTAATTAAATTTAATAATTAGGTGTCTTCCAAACAAAATGGTACCCACAAAGCACACACATAACCTCTCTTTGTCAACAAAAATGTTTAAACATCAAGCAGTACATAAGTTTTACCAAGCTTGTCCATTATCGGTGCCTTCTAGAGTGAAAATCAGAAAAATTGTTGTCATCAAAATATATACATATTTACTGAATAAGCCAATATCCTTTGATGCTGAATAATACTTTAGCATCAAGCCTAAGGGCATCGTATGTATTGCAAGCACATGACATCTTAAGACAAAATGAGAGAATCTGGTTTTGAATTATTAAGTTTTGCAGGTTGTAAATAAACAAACCACAATGACATGTATACTTATCCACCTCAAAAACCACACACTTTATAAGAGAAATAGTACTAATCACTTTGAGATGGACATCTTATTTTAGTATTGTGCCCAAAAAATAAATCACATAGTGTAATTTACAAGTATTTATGTCATGAAAAACACGTAGTTTGGATTCATTGCAAAAAGAAGACATTTAGCTATCTTGGTTGACATTTTGGGTAACATGTAAGTATCGGAACACGGCAGGGAAAAGGTTAAAGGTGCCTGCTAAATTGGGCCAGCTTGATCAACATCACTTTACCTTGCAAGTTTCACAGTCCCTCACATATTTACATAACCATACTAAAACCATATTTACATAACCATACTGCTTAATTGGGCTAACTTGACCAACATCACTTTACCTTGCAAGTTTCACAGTCCCTCACATATTTACATAACCATACGCACAATTAAAACTGACACTGTCACTGCATTTTTCACTGTCTACACCTTCATATTGTGACGTCATCAAAATGCAGTGATGCTAAGTTCTACAGACTACTAGAACATTGTAAAACCCTAGAGCATGCAATTAAGCATTGGCAAAAATCATGCTATTGGTTAAGAAAAGATACTATTGTGTAATTCCTGTTTTTAATATTACTTTAAGTTGGTGGAGGATGATAGCAAGTAGCTTGTATTTAAGCCAAGGAAAGTGAACAAGCACTGTCGGATGATTCCCAGCGACTGGCAGTATATCCTAAGTACATACTTGCTAATGTTCTTGACCTTTCCGGTCATATCATGGTGTTGGCACCTTTGAGTAAAAATGTTGGGATTGTAGTAATGCTGCAAAATTAATTTCTTGTAACTCACAATTCAGAAAAAAATCAAATTACGTAAATTTTAGGAGTATTTCTGAATGTGAGAGCATATTTTAACATGAAAAATTTATAAAATAATGAAGATTAGTCAGGTACTTCCAGATATTAAGATAACAAAATAAAGTATTTGTTGTTGTGCTTTGTGGTATGTTTTAGATAATCGTGGTTATGTGTGGAAAACAATTAAATATTTAATATATTAGATAAAATTAATGTAAATCAAACACCAAACAAATATGTTTTTGGCATATTTTTTGCAGAAATTCAAAATACTTTAGATGTTTTAGTGGGTTTAAAAAAAAAAAAAACTTAGCAAAATATAGTTGAGTTAAAAATTTTGGAGTTCTAGATTTGTCGTCGTTCTGTGTTGTATTTTCTTAGAAGCAACAGAGGAATGCGGGAGCCAGAAATTTACAGTAGGTACGACATTGACGTGCATGTTGAGCTGACGATTTGCTGAGGAAGTTGGCTAACTACAGGAGTTCAGTGGTTGACTTCCACAAATCGTGCAGTTTGGCTGGCGCGGGGCGGACCAGCCTAGAGCAAAATGTATGTGCACTCGAGGATACTGGCCAGAGCTCCAGGTTCACAGACCGGAGTCTCGCAAGTCAGTAGTTGTGTGATGCGGGCAGCAGGGACAGGGTCTTTTGAGTCGTAGGAGAGTCGTTGACAGACCTCAGAGAATGCGGTCGCTTAGGTGCTGGGCTGAGTCCGGGGATAGTTTAAGCCTAGGTTAGGCTTCGGACTAGCCTAGGGCACGGTCCTTTATTGCAGTATCGAGGAGCGCAACGCGGAATATGTGGAAGTCGGTGTGGGCGCACAACATGGTGACATCACAGTGTAGGTTCTAGTGCAATGTCTGGCCGGTCCAACCCTTAGAGTGTATCCGCACGCATCGTGTATGTCGAGTATCGATTAGTTGATTAGTTTCGATATAGGGTTGTACGTACGTAACCTAAAAACAATACGCTCACAAAAAAATGAACGCAAGAATGCAGCTACTAATATTTATTCTGATTATTTGATTCCAAGTGTTCTGCCATTTACATGATATCTAATTCTTGTCATTTCAAAATATGGTTTTGCTGTAAACTATTTATAACACCACAAAAATTCAGTATTTATTGTAAGGAATGTTCGTTCATTCTCACAAGTTGTGATACGTTGTCACAGTGACATTTTAAAATTCCGAAAGGTGAGAAAAGTTTACATAGCACAAGAAAAGAATCACTCTCTGCTACTTTTTGTATGAGAAAAGTTGCTGTGTGTTATGTTCATAACCTGCCCATGTGATATTATGATTACACCACATGATTTTAAAGTCAACACATTTGCAATTCGTGGAAAGTAGATGCTAATAATTCCACAGAAGTATTGCCATGAACAAAAATATTGTAATGCCAAAGACCCTGTAAGCATTATGTGACTGTAAAACAAAACAGTAAGTCAAGTAAAATGTAAACATTAGGAACTTCAGTGACTTCACAAGCAGATCTTATGATGACCTGTATTTTAACGTCTTATGTTTCAGTTTTAAAAATAAATTTGGTGAATTAAATTCTGATTTTATTTGAAGTACTAATATAAAATTTGCAATTTTAGTTTGAAACAAAGCATAGGCCTATTCTGCAAGATATTTTGTAACAAAAGTTTTATTTACCCGTGCTTTGTCCCAAAACCAAAAAAGACATGACCATTGTATGAAATTATTGGTTGCTAACAGTATCCCCATTCACAGAAGGAAAATACATTCTAGTCACAAGTTAATGCCTAATATAATCTTGCAAATATAATGTTCTGGCCTAAATTGTAAATATTAGAATATTCTCTTACTTTCCTACTTGCGGTGGTGTTTATTTGCCAGTTTTATTGTAAAGGTTGGTGACAGCCCTGTGCTAGGTTGAAGTGTACCTCAACCTGTGTTGTCAGCCATGGCTGGTCACTGCGAGACAAAGGCAAGACACACACGGGTAAGTCATACCGCTCCAGGGTATGTGCAAATCGGACAGATGTAGGTTGAGGAAACCATGGCCCAGTGGAGTACAGCCGTTCAAGGGGCAGATGGAGAAAAAAATTGTGGTAAAGGTAGGAAGAGTCCGAATGCACATGCATCCAATAGGAAAGCAGCAGTTGTTCATGCCATTAGTGGAGAGGAGATTCACCAGCCATGGCACAAAGACTGACGACCGGGCACATGTGAAAAGCCCCAGTCGCAATGCGAATACCAGCATGGTGAACACCCGCTAAGGGTATCAGCACAGGTGGCCTAGTAGGAGAATAAAGCATGTTGAAGCTGAAGAACGGTGACTGTGTCTGCACCTCTGTCCCAACCACTCAACGTTTTCAAAAGGTTCAGGTCTCTTACACAGCAAGACTTCGGGGACTAAATATTATGCCACCAAAAAGAGTTTACAATCGAACAAGAGGCTTACAAAACTGACAGTATTGTAAGCTGTCGGCCCAATAGCCAAGGCGGTGGATGGCAAAAGTGGTAAACAAAATATGATAGTTAAACATGATATATCTTTAACTAATAGTTTTGTAATTGTAACCAATCAGAACAGAGCAGTCAGCGTTCTTGGCAGGAAACTTTTATTTTCAATAATGTGAGCATACAAAATATTAGAAAGGCAAGTGGCAAGTGTATGCGCACGTTTATAATTGTATTTGAGAAATAAGTTCAAAATAATAAGTTCATCCACTAGAAAGTGTTTGCTTTGAAGAATAATTATCTTATATATTGTTGTGATATAGGGTTCAGTTATGAATACATAGTTATCAACCAAAAATAAACAGAACCTCCTTATCATGAGTTTTCGATGGCTTATGAATTGAGAATTGTAAATCCAGAATACGTAGTTCCATGTAACTGTTATTGTTTAGTGTTAGTCTTGCCAGTTCGACAATATATGCTGTAGAAGGTTTGCTGTTGGGGGGTCTTGGGATACAGTAAAATTCTATTGATTCTATTGCAGACCGTCTTGATGAGTGGGAAATATTGGTGTACACTGAAGTGACATCTATTGTAAAAAAAGGATGCCACTTCACTGGTCACAAATAGGATTGTCTGCAATAGAATTCTGCCTCAATCAAAGACCCCACAACAGCAAAGCTTCCACAGCATTTATGGTTGAACTGCCATGACTAACAATAACAGTTTCAGATTCCACGACAAGCTCTACCTCTAAATTAAAGGTACAGCCATGGGCAACCAGCTGGCCCTCTCGTAAGCCAATCTGTTCATGAGTAAACAGGAACAAAACTTTCGGAGCCACCAAACAACTCAGCCACTCTGGTGGATGCATTTCATAGATGACATCTTCATGATCTGGGATTCACCTGAGGACAATCTTACCCGCTTCCTCAACAACCTCAACTCTCACAGCCTGCTTAACATCACCTGAACCTACTCTAAATCACACACCATATTTCTGGACGTGGAACCAGCNTCAACTCTCACAGCCTGCTTAACATCACCTGAACCTACTCTAAATCACACACCATATTTCTGGACGTGGAACCAGCCCTTCGCAATGGCAAAATTGAAACCACTGTTCACATTAAACTCACCAACCACCTTCAATACTACATTTTGACAGCTACCATCCATTTCATTCATGTCAGGAAATCTCNTCAACTCTCACAGCCTGCTTAACATCACCTGAACCTACTCTAAATCACACACCATATTTCTGGACGTGGAACCAGCACTTCGCAATGGCAAAATTGAAACCACTGTTAACATTAAACTCACCAACCACCTTCAATACTACATTTTGACAGCTACCATCCATTTCATTCATGTCAGGAAATCTCTGCTGTACCGTCTTGCCGCCAGAGCTAAATGCATCTGCTCCACACAAAGTGACTTAAACAAGGAATGTGATATAATAGCCAAGGCATTCTTCGATAGAGGCTACCCCAAATCCCTGGCTCACAAACAAATTCAACATGCCACTTCAACCACAGATCCTCAAACAAAGATCAGTAACTCAGATATCCCCCTGGTTGTCCCCTACCACGAGGGCATGGACAAACTCAGAACCATTCTCAATTGTGAACACAAAATTCTGGCCTCATCACCACTCACTAAAAACTTGTTCTCCTGACCATCCAGATAGGTCTTCAAACGAACCTCCCCAACATTCGAAACAAACTGGTGCATTCAAAATTGCCACCCAATTCCACAGTCAGTAATATCACCACCCCAAGGTGGTCTTATCCTTTCAATAGCCCATGTAGCTTTTGTGCTATGCACCAGTCTTCCACCTCCTTCAACAGCAGGCTCACCAATCAGACTTATCCTATCCAGGGCAACTACAACTGAGCAACATAATATCTTATCTACCAGCTACAGTGAGTTCATTGCAATGCAGAGTCAATTGGCCTTACCACAAACACTCTCAGACAGAGAATGGATNCACTCAGACAGAGAATGAATGGCCATAGAGCGGACACCAAACAAGCCATAGCTGGGGCAAATGTAAATTAGCAGGAGAAGCCAGTTGCAGCACATGCAGCATCTCACAACCAGAACTTTGACTCCTCTTACACAACCAAAGTGGCGAGGGCCTTACCTCCTTCTAATATTAGTGCAGAACTATGATGCTAGGAACTGGCCCACCAAAACATCACCAAATCTAGACAGACACCTGGCTTAAAACTAAGATAACCCCTCCGCCACATTTCAAGTTTCCCATCTCACCCCTAGTTTGCCTCCTGGTCACTAGGTTCACTGTCTGCCAACCACTGTTCACCATACTGCAGTGTGCCACTGGCGCCACCTGATGAAGCTGTCCTAGCCAGTAAAACGTTGCGCGATCGTGCATTCACATTAAAAATGTGTTCGTCTGACTTTTGTTTGTGTGTGTGTATCTACGAGTACCGCAATGTGAGTACTTGCACATTCTGTCTACTTTTTATAATGTATTCAGTAGCCTAGAAGACTAGACGACAGTATCAACTTACCAAGATCAAAATTGTTGGCATTGACGAGGAAGTCAGGCAGATAGAAGAACTCTGGTATGAGCTCCTTGACATCAGCCATGTTGTGTTTGGATGCAGATAGCCATGCTTCTCGCACGGAGTTGAACATGCGGTCTGCTAGGTCAAAGTGTCCACCCTAAAAACCAAACACTTCACTGTGAACAGGCTGATAAACAACATGTAGCATGATAAAAAGATGTACCTGCAGTCATTGAACTCAGGACAACACATCGCTACCCTGAACATAAAACACACTCAAGTACATGGACTATACATGATGTAACATTACAGGACATGCCAGGTGTGACACAAGACGAACATTAGCTCACCTAACACAGTTGGTTGTGAAAACTGAGATTCAAGTTAACAAAGGTGCAAAAATAAAATAATCAGACAAGCCAGAAATATATTTCAACTGGATTTAATTATACTTTGCATTTTGTTTACAACAGCGACACAGAAATATATGTAGTTCACAACACACAAACAGCAACAAGAAAAGAACCACAGTATTGATTATTCTGCAGTTGAAAAAACTTGAATTGCGAGGATATTTACGAAGGCGGGAGAGAAAATAAACAAGTGAAGATGAACACTCTCCCGGCACCCTGAATGAATGACCCCTCACACCAGCTGCAAGAATTTTGTAGTTTTTAGGTTAGTCCGAAATATGATGTAAAAGAAAAATTGCGGGCGCTGCCAGTCAGAGTTGCAATTGCAACTCGCATATACTCTTCAAACGTTCATCTTCTTCTGTTCTTTCACCGTACTACTATTGAACTGACTGAAACTTGGTTCTCACTGAGTGGGTTGGCTAGCACTGACTGGGGCACGTAGGAGACTATGCCTACTATAAATAACTTCTGAAAGCATTATTGCACCACTGAAAACTGTCCAATCGAGGCGTGGGATGCAATTATATCTAAAAATAGCACAAATACCCCTCGCAACGAGTGTGTATCTCATCACGTCGTCACAGCACGAGCCTTATCAACCTACCTATGTTGCACCACATTACAACAGCTAACTATATGTCCTATACTTAGTAATCAAAGAAAAAGGTGTTGCATCACCTTACGATAATCATTGCTACTGTCGAATGACTTGAAATAAAATGGAAAAACTTTGAAAACCGAAAATATATAAAATAAATACAAATTTATATTATCTCAAAGCATCAAACACAGAAGCAATTACTTTAATTCCCAAAAGTATAGGAAAAATAAATATTTTTCAAACAAATCAATCACTATTACCTGCAACATTACAATGTGTTGCAGCTTATTTGCCTTAAAACACTACAAATCAACTTAATTCAGGTTATCTGTTCAGTTTACGTTGATGTGCCATGGGTAATGTCGTTAGCCCAATCTAGTCTCGCCACAGCCACGACACCTTGCCAAGAAGAGTGTTAGACTGAGACCAGACAGGAGCAACAAATGCAGCTTGAAACATGACATGAAATGTCGCAACATAAACCTGTGCCATGCCAGACGAGCGGCAAACATCGGCTGCTTCAACTCCAGTTTCAGTGCTGCAACCAAGCAGGAATGTCAAGAATGGATGTGGTAGTGATTGGTGCTTTAATTGCGTTGATACATAGTGCAATATCTGCAACGTCATAGGCAAAGGAAATGGTGGGTTCTTCCTATTATTAGCAAACGTGTGATGAAGGGTAAATTTGTCCTTCTTCATGAAACACTAAAGCAGTACCCAAATAAGTTTTTTAAATATTATCGTATGTCAGTAGACTCATTCAACTAACTGTTGTCAGTAGTCCGTGAAAACATAACAAAACAAAATACTGTTCTGCGAGAGTGTATTGGTGTGGAACATAAACTAGCAGTTATATTGAGGTAAGTGTATTGTTACAAGACGTCTGAGAGGCGTATAAGAGATCGTAAGAGATGGTGATCTTAATAAAAATAAAATAACTAAATTTTATTTTAATTTATTTACACACCTATTATTTACATTATTAATCTGTCAATCTCCACTATTACTATTTTTATTTCTCAGTAAACCCAATATATAATGTCTATTTTAACTCCTAAGTAACTTGCGTTTTAATGTCCCTGTTTGGTTATACACAATTAATTAACTCATACTCATCATTAACAAACATTCAGTCTGTCTGTTGCCATCATTTGTAATGTCTTTCACTCATCCAGTTCAATAGTCCAGCCTGCCAGTTGTACTCTTCACTGCTGTGATGCTCGCAGTCGCAGGTTTTCCTCCCGGTTGTCACTTTTACCATCACTTGTTTTACTCGCTCGTCGTGTATAGCTAAAAAAACAGCCACTCATACACTCGTCAACTTCAGGCTTAGAGGCCTGCAGCACTTTCATACCTGCCGTCGAGCTGATCTTTGGCGTTACTCGAGTCGTCTGGTTGATGGAGACAGTAGCTGGAATCAGCGGATGTCAGATGGCGCCGGCTAAGCCCAAGGCCACAGGCAGTCCCAGGCAAAGTCGGATGACGGCGGGGTGCAGCTTTCCGGCAGTCTTCTGGGGTGGCTCGAACAGGGGTCTAAGGATGATTGTGGGGCGAGGCCACAGCAGTCTGCAGGCGGTTTGAGCTCGTTGTTGAGGGGAGATGTAGCTGAAGGCTGACTGGGAGGGGTTACTCAGCAATTGATTGGCTGCAGGGGCAAGAGCTGCCTTCTTGTCACTCCACTTCGTGCCTCCTCTACGGGTGAATGGCTTAGGGTTAGGTGCTAATTGTCCAACTAACCAACAGGAACAGGAGATGGTTACCCTAGCTAAGGTGTGCCCAGAAGCAATCAGGTCACTCCTAGTAGGCCTGGCACTCCAACTGGCAAATTTAATGCGGTGGATGGAGTCGATTAGTTAACTTGGGTGGCCTACTCACTTCCTTGCAAAGTGTACCTAGAAGNGTATGTATGCGCCTAGCCCTTTAAGCACTTGGTGTACAGTATGGGTGGCTGACGAATGTGTGGTGTTTTCAACGTATGTGCCACCCGGTCAAGAGAAGCCTGCAGTCCTATGCTAGTTACAGAAATCAGATTAAAAGCCTTTGAAGGGATGTCACTTACAAGGTAAAAATAAATCAAAGGTTAACCCTAGAAGAATATTGTGGTTAGAATTAACTTGTTTATTAAAAGTAGAATAAACCTGGTGACCCGTACTATCTCCTGCGCTCTCGTGATTACTAAGCAAACAGTGCTTTAATTAAAACAGGTGAAAGGGACCTGTTGTCACTAGAAGCTAGAGCAAACAAATTCGGCAGACGTGAAAACAACTTGGACACTTAACTGTTAACTAGGTTGTCAAGAACAGACTCGAGTTTCACAGCTAAAGAGACTTCTTCGGGGTAAGCTGGAAGCTGGTCTGGAAGACTTCTTGGCAGTTGGTTCTTTGTGATGAAGGCGGTAGCAGATAGCTCTATCATGGCTGTGGTACAGCAAGTTGCTGTACGTACAAGACAACTGGCATTCTGGGGATGCCTTTGGCCTTATATACAACTATCAGACCATCCCCTTTGGTTTCCTTCTGTTCAGCCATCTTCGGCGGGGTTGCTCCTCCCTTCATGGCTGGCGCAGCCATTGCTGTGCCCTCTTTGAGAAGAAATGAAGTGGGGTAGTTTACCCATGTGCGGGTGGAATCTGATGCTCGCTAAGTACAACTGGCTTCACTTGGCTTGCCAGGCAGGGAGATTGTGCGACAAGTGAATCTGGCATTAAAGGCTCGTCCGCAGTTTCCTTGGGGTATCCCAGGTTGGGAGCATGCTTGTCGGCTATGGAGGCAAGCAGAATCAGGTTCAATTCTCCATTAGGGTGACGTGTTGCCATACGTGAAAAAAAAAAATAAAAAAATAAAAAATATAAAATATAAAAAAAGACTATGCCCAATATGTGTCACACATCACGGTTTTTCATGGGAGATCTTGTACAAAATTCATTGTGTGTTGTGTGAAAGGAGTTCTAACAATAGTTCTCTATATTCAATTATTTCTCCTTTAAAATTAGGATAAGAAGGAAATTGCACTTTAAAATTTGGCTGTCATAGAGTTATATCTTTCTACTTATCAATACTATAACAATTAATCGTTATTATATAGGGTCATCGAGGGTAAAGGGAACTAGGGGTTTTGAGATTGCCTTATTTTATTTTTATGCTCTTCTCCAGAGTGAAACGCACTGTCTTCTGCAGAGAATACAGTGGACTCTCGTACTGAAAACGCATGTACCATTAAACCGTATCCACATATCCACAGTTAATTTTCAGTGGTCCCAGCAAAACTCCTAAAAAAATAATGATAAAACTACCTGCTTGTATCGTTTATCAGATGTTGCATCGATAAAAGTATATTTCGGTCCCGTCACCTACGATTTCCCGTAATGATCGTTTTTAAGCTGGTTGTTTATGCAAACATATAGTGAGTGGATGTGAAATACGTCACGTGCACCGCCTTTTATCACTGCTCTGCAGAGCAAAGTTTTCTTTTCCCATCACATCTGTGGCGTGGTGCAAGTCTGGCATGTCACCTCCCCTTTCACGCCTAACGAGAGGGGGAAGTGGTTACCTAGCAACTTTCATGGCAACCTAGCATCCTCCCTATCACACATCTTTTTCTGTCTCTCTCAGCCGTGCACGTTTCTTCCTCCCCTTGCATGCCCGGAAGAGGGGAAGATGATTTCAAGCAAAAGAAAAAGCGCATCCTCTCTCTTGGCCGCTACCCCTTATATGCCTGGTCGCAGTGCAAGTAAAGTGCGCCTGGAGATCGTAGAAATTTTAGCAAAATTATCTACGGCTCAAAATAGTTGCATCCATCATCACTAGTATTGCAAAGCAAATAGTTTCGCCTGGAAAAATGTTACACAATACATTTTAACAAGGAAATATTATTTGCAAAGATGTTTTCTTTTGTTATTAAAGGTCTTTTCTCCTGTAAAGTATGGTGTTTTATTATATGTGGTGTAAAATCAACATGATTGTAAAATAAAATATTAATTTATCTAAATGGACAGCACCTTCGCGAATAAAATAATATGTCTGAAAGCATAAACTTGACCTCCCCTTGAGACCAGAAATTGTTTGAACATAGAGCGACTTGTATTACCCAGCGTAAAGTTAATTTTCAGTAACTTCCTGTGGAGAAATCGGAGGATTTATATTAATTTATGAATTTCAATAAACACGCATTGTTTGAATAAACTGATATTCTGTGAGGCCTTATTTGACACCTTTTGTCTTCTAATAATAGATAAGCACCAAGCCCGAGTGCATTTTAACTCGTCACAGGGAAAATCAGAGGACATGGCTTTAAATGATTAAATATTGGAGAAAGTGAAGAAATAAATTTTAATCCCCTTATTTATTTCTGTCTCAAAATTACAGTTTTTTTTGCAGTGAAATATAATTAATTACTTTAAAAGCAAACATTTGCCTCGCGTGCAAAGTGTCACCAACATGAAGATGTGGGGAGGAGTACATTCTTTCACCCCTCCCGCCGCTTCCCCTTCGCTGTCGCGCCCACTGAGAACACACTGCTCGATCAGTAATATCTTCATGCGCTCTCAGCTGATTGAGTGCGCGCAGAACATTCAAAATTTGTCTTGTATTCAGTGTTATATTATTTTCATTTTCAGAGGGTTTGGGACCTTTTAGGTTGGCTTGCATTTGGTGTCGGATTACAATCAGTTATATATTGTATTTTGAGATGTTATACTCTTTATTTAAGTGAGTTAGGGTGGAATGTTTTTTAATGTATTACTTACAGTATTACTAACGCATTAACACTTTTAATTAAAAAATCCCATTTTTATTGTGTTTATTAGCTAAACTTTATTCACAGATAATGTACAGCTCTCATTATACTCAAAATGAAGTATAATAAGGTCAGAAATTGTATTTCATTGATGTACATGTCAGAACCCTCATCTACTGAAATCCCGCATGCATGGAAATTTTTTTACAGTCCCCTGAAAAATGGTAGTAGATAGGGAGTCCACTGTAATTAGTGATTTAGAAGGAAATGGCACTGTATGTCATCATGGTATCAAGGCAAAGAGTACTCCTGCTAAGTTCCATTTGTTTGACATAATGCCCTTTACCTCTGATGCACAGACACTAGTGATTACCCAAAATAAAAAGTACAAATCAAAACGTCAATTATTATTGGATGAAACTCACTTTTCAAAAAATTAGACTTCGCAAGTTTCATACACTTAGCTAAGCAGTCCTTGTAATTAGATTAGAATCAAAACATAAAAAATTTTACGCAAGGTGCATATAGTTACGTTATTGCTGAAGAGACACATTTTGTATACAACAAAATATCACCATTTTAAGAATTATAGATCCCACCAAACCCTATTTATGGTAGTTATGATACAGTAGAACTTCTCAATATAGACCCCATTTATAGTGTTATAGTGACTGTCTTTCTATAACTGTTTTGAGGAAGAAAAAAAAAAAGGTAAGTAAGTGTAAGAAAAACAATCCTCCACACCCGAATGTTTCAGTGTGCCATTTGTTTGTCCTCCTGCAAAAAATGTGCCCTCGCTTGCTTGCCTTATCATTTTGCTTGTGTTATTACAACTTGGATTTCTCTTGGGTTTTGATTACTATTTGTTGAGGACTTATTAGAAATAGTTTTTTGGACATGCCATTAGCCATTTGGAAGCCTACAAATTGATTCACCCATAAATCTCTCGACAGCAGTGGCTTTCATCACACGCAGCAGCATCCATCAATGGCAAATCTTTCTCACGTTGTGGCCTCCACCTCTCTTCCATGCTCCTGTGGTATAATTTTGTATGGAAGATGTATGTTAATCAATATGAGCAAATTGTTCACTAAAATATAATGAGATTTTTTTCTACAGGAGGCCAATAAACATTAAATTTGCGCTCAGTAAAAGTAGACCGTGTTAAATATTACAATTTTTTTTTATTTGACAAGTGAAAAAGGAGATAGCAGATGTACTTCTGTGGTATAATTTTATTCCCATGATATCTGAATACTAAATTAAAACAATATTCCAAGCAAAAATCATGTTCATTTTACGCCAGAGATGACTGAACACAAACTTAAAATGCTTGATAAATCCTCACATTAATCAATTGTTTTAACATTTTGGGTGATAAGAGGTGGCCAAGTATATACCTCTTCTATACAATTTTTTTTTTTTTCTGAATGCATCTTGTAACATTGCAGAATTTCAAGGTTATGTTTACAGTTAGTTATAGAAAATTTTTATTATATATGATTACACGGTACTTGCTTATGTTGTCCATTAAATTAATATTATTCCAAATTATGCTTTATTATAAGAGTTAACATTGACGTGTGACGTAATTAGGTATTAGAGCGGCGCTGTNCCAGCTTAAATCAGTGTAGAGAGACACGTGTCGATTGTAATCACTGCAGAGAAAGATCAAGCAGAAGTAGGAGCATGTGCAGGCCATTACACGTGTCCTGCTGCGTAGGCCTCCTGCCCACCTCCTCGCCCTCCCTTAGCAAGCCAAGTAAAATTTGTAAGCGCCGAGATATCACGAGATATATAGGCGTAGTTTGCCTGAAGTCAGAAAACACGCACCGCGGAAGAAATAGCTGACCAAGCTGGAAAGTGGTGCCGAGAATACCCCCCCTCCCCCCGCTAACCGCGGGACAATGTGGACACGCACCGCGGAGGAATAGCTGACAAGCTTTGAAAGGACACCACCGACCCCCTCCCCCAAAAAGAGAGACGCGTGCAGGAAATTAGGGAGAGAGGCTAGAAAGGATATAAGCCTCTTTGTGGGGAGAATAAGATTACAGTCAGAAGATGACTGCACAGAGAGCACGAGCGGACAGTTGAAGATTACCGCACCAAGAGGTTAGTCCGCATCAGTGATCAGTTGAAAATAAGTCGCGCAGAGAGCGGCCAGGGGATATCGGACCCCCGGCCATAGCAGTACGTCAGTAGGGACGATCAGACAGTTAATTAACATGTGCAGATAAGTAACCCCGTCGTCACTCAGGGACCTGTCCTGACACCTAATGCCCCTACAGCGTCAGAAACTTAGCCAGAGCATGGTAACCATCCCTTCAGGCCTTGAACTCGCAGGGCGTTAATAAAGTATGTGTAAAGTCCCGCAACAGTGCCGGGAATGAATAAGTAAATTCCCGCTCAATAAACCTGTTCCAAACTAAGAAGTCGTGACGAAGTTATTGTGTGATTTACCCTAAAATCCCAGGCACCCTATAGTCTGTGCCTGGAGGAATTAACTCCGACCCTATGAACCACTCTGTGTGCCACAGGTGGGGAATAGCGTCAACATTATAATCTTTGGTTATTTTTAATAGTTTATTGACATATAGATTATGTGTAAGTATTTTTCATTTGTTTCTAGACTATATTCAGCATTAAATGTTTATTAAACAAAAGTACTAAATGAAATTATCCTGGTTGTCTCTCATCTCGTCATTGCTGATTGGTGGAGAGATGTATCATGGGCCAGACGACAGCCAGACAACATAAGTTAAGCCAATGTAAAATATTAGAAATTTTTTTCTTTAAAACAGTTTTTACCACCTGCAACGATGGAGGTGGGCATGATAGGAGAAAAGTTTTTAATGAGATAATAAGTATTTAAAGATGATGATAATAATAATAATAATAATAATAATAATAATAATAATAATAATAACAATAATAACAACAAGCACAACAACAATAATAATAGAAGAAAATATTTCATAAAGTACGGCAAGACGTTTTTCTGATTATTATGAGAAGATGGACAAATTATATTGAGTATTTTGTGTTTGAGAAGATGAGAAAATAATTGTGTTAATTTGTTGGAGATAAATAAAGATTTAAATAAAAAAATATTTTGAAGCTGAGAAAATTTACATGCCTAATTTAATTGAAAATGGCACCCAACGAATTAATGGCACATTTGTGAATTGCCTGAAATGTAACAACCTTCCCATTAAAATAAATTTATTATTAACAAAAAAAAGTGTAATTTTCGTGTTGGAGACAATTAAACAAGGATTTCATGCAAAGAATTGCAAATTTTGACATACAGAGGCAGGAAGTGAGTCAGAATCGGTCCTAAATATTCAGACCTNTTTCATGCAAAGAATTGCAAATTTTGACATACAGAGGCAGGAAGTGAGTCAGAATCGGTCCTAAATATTCAGACCTTCTTTCTACAGCATCCTAACTTCTGGAAACACTGAGGTGTCAATTTGGAAAAGTTCTACTGTATTTATAACACTGAATACATTGGTCTCAATCCATTCCAGAATCAACACATAATTGACTGCAAGCCAAACCGAAAATTGAAAACCCTCTGAAAAAGAAAATAATATAACACTGAATGTAAGCAGAATTTTAAATGTGCTGCACATGTTCGATCAGCTGAGAGCACACAAAGACGTTATGAATCGGGCACATGTAAAGTGGGAAGGGGAAGTGTCAGCACACGGAGAAGTGGAAGGGGTGAAACAATGTGGCAACCTGAGAAGGAAAAGGGAGTGTGAGAAAAGGACATGGTGCTGGCATGAAAGTGAAAAGAACAGAAATATAAAGAAGAGAGGAAAGGAGGAACGCAGTTCAAGCTGTGAACTAGACTACTGGCTACATAAATCATCAAATCATTATCAATGCTTTAAAAGTCATGATCTTTACCAATAAACATAAACAATGAAATGTCAAACNATAAATCATCAAATCATTATCAATGCTTTAAAAGTCATGATCTTTACCAATAAACATAAACAATGAAATGTCAAACCAAAATAACCCCATAACAAATTATTTACGATAGTTAAATATCGCAACTACTTTATGGCTGCACAATATTTATGCTTTGTGCACAGTTCCAACATATTCTTCAAACAGTTTCTAAAAATGCCTAAAGTAGGTGTGGCAAGATAACATGTTTTCCAAGATATCCCCTTCATAAACTTGGTCATGGCCAGAAGTTATCACGTATACTTTGTGACTGTAAGCACCATGCAAATGATATTCAATAANCAAAAATAACCCCATAACAAATTATTTACGATAGTTAAATATCGCAACTACTTTATGGCTGCACAATATTTATGCTTTGTGCACAGTTCCAACATATTCTTCAAACAGTTTCTAAAAATGCCTAAAGTAGGTGTGGCAAGATAACATGTTTTCCAAGATATCCCCGTCATAAACTTGGTCATGGCCAGAAGTTATCACGTATACTTTGTGACTGTAAGCACCATGCAAATGATATTCAATAACATATTGCGCTGCAAGGGCATATCACAATAGCATCAGAAAGAAACCACCCTTGTATGAAAAAAATAACAGTTTCAGATTTATTGCTTTGTATTTTAAGCAAATTCATTTGACTTGAAATATGTGGATGATAAAACTACTTTGAGAAACTACAATTTTGATAAAAGTTCTGCAGTCTGGGAGAGAGCTGTAAACTTGTAACATACTTTGTGCTGTGACTTTGTTACAGGTCAGACACGGTGTAGCGCTTGGACCCCTGGGCAGTGCATTTAACATAATAATTGTGCATCTGTAAAAACTGAGACCACGCGATTAGTTTAGTATTAGTATACCAATAATGATACTGGTAATTACTAGATGCCCATCTTATATGTGCATTAATTCTGAATACACTTGTTTGAAACTGTTATGTACGTAATACCACTCACTAATCCTGATTCTAACCCCAAAGGTAATGCTTAAAAAAAAATACACACACACACGCACGCACGCATGCATGCACGCACACACCCACACACACCCACACACCCACTCCCCAATTGGTTTACAATATAGTGCATATGATAATATTCTACTCCTGGGCCACTGACAAACAACAAAATACAAATGAAAGAAGCAAAACTGCAGAATTTCACATGCACAATGCTACATTCACGTTGTCATTATGACACAACAAAGCCTGATACCATCACAACTTGCACACAGTAAACAATTTAATGATAAATTTAATGTTTTCAGATGGATGTTGTAATAGTGTAGTTAATACGGATTTGATAGAAACATTTATTTAATTTTCTTTTGTTTTGTGAAGAAATGTAATTGTTTTTCACTATTTTAGACGTTTTAGCCGTGTCAAGTATGTGTATTTGTCATTAATTTGTTTTATATAAAGTCGTAGTTGAAGTTGCGTCAGCGATTAGAGATCAAGGCCGTTAGGATGTTCTTTTTTTAGAGTATGTTCTGGAAATACAGCGGTTTAATTTCAGAGCAGTTTGGCTTACGTGGCCAAGTGGTTGCGACAGGGTTTGCACCAGCATCCGAAGGGACTCTTGGTACTGCGCAATGCCGTTTTAGATAGCGATGGGATAATACGATAAGAGTAGTAATGCAAAAGTCCTTATTCGGTTATGTTTTGGCACTATGATGTGAGGGGTGGGGGCAGAGCGCAGTGGTATTATGAGCCGTGAGCGCCAGCCACAACATAACAAGGACCAACGACCAACAAGTAAGAGCAGCAGCTTCAAGTGTGACCAATATAGCCCACACCAGCAAGCACTTGTGAATGTCTTTCTTTAAATCTTGTTTTTTGGCAAAACGTTTTCTACTAAATTACTTCCACCAGTGTAGGAAGTTGTCAGAGTGCCAGTACGGAAAGATACATCTGCCTTCTTAAGTTTCTTGTGATGCAAGATTTATAAACGCGAATTAGAAATGAACTCTGCGACGCTATTCTCGTAATCTGCCTGGCTCACATAGCAAAGTGTATCATGTGTCTGTGGTGTGAAGTATGTGAACTGCATTAACACGAAAAAACCTTGGTGAATGTTATTCAATATTTGTTTTGTCTTTTTTTATTATGTAGCCTTTATTTAAGTCTCATGTGTCTGCCGAGAGAATGAACCAAGCTGTGAGATGAGGTGAGAGATTTGAGCGACTCTTAACATCGAGGTCTTGAGAGCAGATGAAAGTGAAATGAGGTGAGATTGGAGCAGCACCAGAATGTAAGGGTGGGGTAGATGGGATATCCCCGAGAAAACCCGCCGGCCAGTGGCATTGTCTAGCACAGTTCCCACTTGCGAAAATCCAGGAGTGACCCGGCTGGGGATTGAACACGGTTGGCCTTGGTGGGAGCCGAGCGGGCTCAGCCACCGCTGCCCCCCGAGCTGTGAGTGTCAGTATTTTATGGCGGCTGCAACATTACAACATGAATGATAGTTTAACGATTACCTGAGAGATCTCACCTGGATCAGTTCTAGCATTACATTTTAATGGAATGTTATCCTAATCTGCATAAGTTAGGGCTGCATATTATCCTACTTTTCCATTTGTTAAGTACGAAAAGTGTGCTGTGCTGACCTGCAGCCGCAGAAAGTGCTGCGTGAAAGGCTCCATGCGCACCAGGTAGGAACAGACAATCATGGCAGAGGAGTAGTGGGTGCCGTAATGATAGGGTGGTGTCTCTCCATGAGGGTCGTCCCACTCCTTGAACCTGTGACAACAACATAAGCAAAATCACTTCACATCTGCAGCTACACGCATAATTACAAACACAAATTACATGACTCAGAAATGTAAGGTAACACTGCAATATTAACTATGATCAACAAAAAAGCCATACACACTTTAATGAAAATTAAAATAATTTTCAGAACATTTCTTAAAGAAGACCTAGAATGGTACAACCAATCAAAAGAAAAATTCAGAAGAGATCTACAAGAGACAGCAACAGTTTACCGAGATGACAATGCCTTGCAATGGAAAGTGTGTGTGAAGAGATTTGAGTGGCTCTTAATATCAAGGTTTTGAGAGCTGATGAGGGTGAAGTAAGGTCAGTATGGAGCAACACCAAAATGAAAGGGTGGGGGAATGGGAGATACTAGAGAAAACCTGCCGACCAGTGGCATCATCCGGCACGATTCCCACATGCGAAAATCCGACAGACGACCCCGCCAAGAATCAAACCTGGTTCGCATTGGTGGGAGACGAGTAGTCTAACCACTACACCAGTGTAGCCGACTTGCAATGGACTGAGAACCGTGAGTGTAAACTTCCTTACTCCCCCTACTTCCATGCCCGCTCAGAGTGTAAGCATAATGGCATCATAGCAAGGAAGAAACAGGTGTTATGGTACAGGACAAAAGAAGACTAGGTATCAGGGTAACAATAGTAAGAGTGATCTCCAATCCTACCGTATATACCCGAATCTAAGACGACATCATATTTAAGAGAGACTCTAAGTAAGCAGACAGATTTAGAAAAATATTTTTTTCAAAACTATATTGGCAACTTAATTAAGAAAATTAAAAGACTAAATTAAGGAAACTAAAAACTCATAGAAGTTTTGAATTTAAGATCTACACATTTGAACCTTCAATAACTTACTTGTCATTAACATACAGGACAAACCATGGTTTATGAATTTTGCTTCTTAATCCATAGGTAAAGTCTTAAGAACAAAAAATTAATCTTAAAATTATTGTATCACTTCCTACAGTTTCTTCAGTGTCCTCCCCACTTTCACTATCTTCACTGTCTGTTTTGTCATCTTCACTTTCATTTTTACCTACATTTACTTGTTCATCTTCCCATAAAACATCATCTTCACTTTCGTCTAAGGCATTTGATAAGCAGCACTTTTTAAAACCATTTACAAGGGTGTCAGGTGACAGCTTATCCCATGTCAACTTAATCCACTGACACAGTAGGGATACATTTGGTTTTTTTATTTTTCATGTGGATGTCAAGGAATAGTTACCAACCAAAAACCATTCAGAATAAAACAATTTCAAATAGACTTTAAATGGTTTGTTGACACAAACATTAAAACTTGAAGTTTGCAAGTCATTCCTCCTGGTATTACCACAAGGTCAGTATTCATGCTGACAACTGTTGGCTTCACTTCAGGAGTCGCATGTCCTCTGAAGGCATCCAAAACAAGCATGTCAATCTTTTGCAGTAGTGAACCAGGTCTCTTGTTCCACACCACTTTCAACCAGTCTTGCATCACCTCACTGGTCATTCAACCTTTAGGCCGGCACCTGACTACCACCCCTGTAGGGAAATTTTCTTTTGGCATAGTTTTTCTATTACTAATTAAATATGGTGGTAACTTCTTGCCAACTGCTAATATACAGTAACTCTTAATTTTTTGTTGCCTGCAGTATTACCAGTGACATGCCTGGTACCTGTATTATCCACAGGGTAGTTGTGTGGCATGGCAAAAAAGACTGTTGTTTCGTCGACATTTCCGATTAGTCCCAAAAGATAATCATTTGCCCTGTAAAGTTAATTATGTGCCTCTGAAATGCAACCCATTTTTCCTCGAAGTCAGACAGCAATTTCTGGCAAAGAGAAGTTCTCCGATGTAAACGAAGGCAGTTTCTCTGCATCATGCGAATACATCATCCTCGGCTTGCCATAAAATCACGCTGACGAATGTTCAGCGTGCTTGCAACTTCTCTTGCTTTCAGCCGAATCATGTCTCATGATATTGGCATCCCATTTTGTCATTGCGACGGCACAAATTCTGCCACCTGTTCCATCAACTTCATGTAAACGTCCACGTTTCAGGCCACCAAATTATTTTTGTGTTGAATGACAGCATTTCAATTTTTCCTTATTTTATTTCCAACGGTGCATATTAACCTCAGAGGCGCTAAACTTCCGCGCAGCTGCACAGTTATTTGTTTGTTCTACATACTTTATCGTGGCAATTTTAAAATTTCTGTCGTATCTATGCTTCTTCCTTTGTTTAATTTACTTAACTGTGAACCTCTTTTCTCCACGTGATCAGCCATTTCTTCTACTTAGTAACATCCACAAAAGCGAACGCGCCTAAAATGGGCTAAAAAAACAAGTCGCAACGGGCAGTAACAACTTGTCTCCAGAATGAAGCGCGCAATAAATTGTGTGTTGCTACTAACCAGTACAAAAATATTGCTCCATAAATGAAACACGGTTATGCACACTACAAGTTCCAAAAACATTTCCTATAATCCATTCACGGTATCTTCGATACTTTTGAAAAGAACCTTTGAAAAATCACCCTAGGAGTTACATGTTCAATTGGTTATAAAAAAATTGTATATAGAAAAAGGTTTTGTCTTGCTTTTAGCACTGAAGCACTATATAAATTGGTTGTTTTAAGTTTTAAGTATATTTTTTCAATAAATTATAATAATTTGTTAAAAGTCCGTACGAATTAACAACGGATTTTGAAGGGACATGTTGGTTATAGCTGAAAAGAAATAGTTCGTAGGTTAAATATTAATATGTATAAATTTAATGCCGTAATTGTAAAGTCAATATTGCTAAACTATATATTTACATTTTTACATAGCACTCATGGATAAAGATTACACTGTTATTAATTGAAATTAAATAAATTTCAGTGTCTGTCCAGCGGACTCATACACTCCATCTTGTCCATTTGGGCACGTT